>BMAO01024090.1:0-54426 GCA_019973975.1 Trichonephila clavata
GCCCAGGAGAGACGGGCCTTACATTGTGCTATCCAGAGATCCCCCACACATTTGTAGTAGCTAGTTGTGACAAACCTGACGAACCTTTAGGTGTCTATCATGCATCAGCTTTAACACCTTTTCTGAATGTCACACAAACCCAGTCTCCTGTAGTACCTCTCAGGAGAAGAGGAAGGCCTCGCAAACAACCATTGATTCCTAGAGGAACTGCTGGAGCGAATGCCATATTGTCTGATAGTACACCACCTCGCCGAGACGGTCTTCGGCGGTGTAGGGGGAGAATGTAACGGTTACATTTAAACTCTGCCTTCCCTTGACAAATAACGACAGCCAGGTGGCGCTACTTGTTCTTGGGGGAAAGGAGAACGTTTTTTCCAGATCTTTTGTGTTTCCCGCCGGATGGTCCCCGAGCCATGGATACACGTGGAGTCAGGGAAAGCCTTTCCCTCCTTTGATGTCTTATGTTATTTTGTTTGTGTGTGTGTCTCCTAAAGTAAATGCAATTCGATTTTTTATTTTTGTTATATAAGTGAAATAACACCTGCGCGTAATTAGTAATTTCGTCCAGCTGCCTCTTTGAAAAGGCGCTTGAGAAACGATATATATAATATATAATAGAGTTTTTAACAAAAATAAAATCGTTTGTTCGATTTAAAAAAAAGAACAGATTTATAGTTAAAAGAAATGTAAAAAAAGAATCAACGTTTGAACACTGTATAAAAGTTTTATAAAATTAAATCAATAGTTTTCCTCTTTAATTTCACCTGAAACTACAAGACAAGTACTGGAACAAGATCAGCTGGTTTAAGCGGACATTTTGCAAGAAGTTTGTATGAATCTAGAGTAGAAAATTAATTCACTAAAATCAATAATAATGCAGCTAATATTTTATTCGAATCATATGTTGTTCGCACATGGGAGCCAATTTCCCATTTTCGACTCTAATAAGCATACAAATGAATGCAGAAGGGGGGGGGGAATGTAATCATAACATCTTATTTGGTATAGTGCATGGATCGGCAGCCTTTTAGCTGTGGCGTGCAAACCAATCTACCAATAAGGTTCACCGTGCCACGCAATAGGACATTTTTTGAAACAATTCGATTCCTGCGATAGTGCTTGCAAAGTTAGGAAATAGAGGGCTAGGATATAGATTACAGTTTATCATGTATTAATTTTGCATCATTTAAATATATTAATTAACATAAAAATAAACAGCATAAAATGTAACTTTTTCTTCACCCCCAAAAACTAAACATTTTACATAATACTAGTATTTTTCCATATTTTATGCATTTCACACATATTTATTAAAATAAGAAACAGACAACTTAAAAAATACAAGTATTCCACTTCATTAGTAGGTAAATAAAATGTAAACAAAAATTTTAATGCAAACCTAGAGCTAGTGCTCCGCTCTACTTTCATATCGTAAAATCAGGGGTATAATTTGGGACTTTCAATTTGACACCATTTAGAGCATGCATTTGTTAAACAATTACTTTGAAGACTCGGAAACATTTTCATGCGAGGAAAGAATTTTTTACTTAGATATGCAGAACCCAAAGCAGAAAACAGAATGCATGCCATTTTCTTTCTTTAAACAATTAAATCTCTCCAGAAATGACATTCGATATTTTTCAAAATAACTCTGTAAAATTTATATTTTGAATAATATTTCAGATTTTTTTATAATTCCCTAAATATCCATAATTCTTAAGATTTGTCAAGAAGTCCATTACAAATATATCAACTTCGAACCACTTTATAATTGACGAATTTATAGAGTAGTGCAGAGTGCCACTGAGAATTGTACTGCGTACCACTTGTGGCACGCGTTACCGTAGGTTGCCGACCCCTGGTATAGTGTATCACGGTAGTAAAAAGAATAAATTAAAATACTTTTAAAATAATGCTGTAAAAATGATAGATTTTATAAAAGCGCAAGAGAATTAAATTCAATATTATTTATTTTGTTATGAGCAGAATTATCCAGAAAACATAAAACCCTGCTTTTGCATCCGGAATTCAGATTAATTTTAAATGAAGTAAGTCATAACAATGCGTTATAATTCGCTATAACAATATCATACAATGCGCTATAAAGTGGCTCTGTATCTTATTTAATAAACATGCATGCTGTTCTGAATGAAATAAATTTACAAAATGCGCATATATTATAAAAAATTAAAGAAACAGAAAAACGCGAATGCAGCTTAAGAATTAACACAATTTGAATCTCAAACAGGATGAAGTGCAATGTTTTGAAAAACTAATAATTTTCTAATGAATCAATTTAAGATATCCAACTACCCTAAATTGTGAATTTTGCCAAAATTGACAAATCTTTTTTATGATTTTATTTTAGAAGCCATTTTTTTGCTTTATAAAAATACCAAGTTAATAATTTTCCGTAATCTTACAAACCTCTATATAACAATACAGTTCCTTTTTATAGCGCCAAAAGAATTATAAAGAAATACTACAGAGAGAGCACTTCTGGTCTATAAATTCAACCAAAAGAATAAACAAACGGTAGGGTTTAGCAAAAACTCCTTCATATTCTAAAATGGCCACGAGATAGAGCTGTGGCGATTTTCGAATCTCCACTGGCCACGACCTGCCTATCCAAGCATCTAAACATGACAGGCATTGCCCAGAGTCCACTTTGTAAACTGTGAGACTCCAATGAAGAAATGGACGCCATTTATTTGGCACGCTGCCGTGCACTCAGCTCTGGATCCATGTGGAGCATATATTGGGAGGCCAGACACAAAATGTGTGATTTATAGACTATACTGTGAACTTGTGTTTCTTTTCTTATTTTTTCTTTCATTTTTTTTTTTGTGTAGTTCTTTGTTTTTTGTCAATATTCTCTGCTTCTCATTTTGTTTGCAGTTGTCTTGTAATCCGCCATTGGAAATAAAAAAAAATAATTTTCCGTTCACTAGAACAAAAACTACAAGCGTTTTATAGTAAAAGCAGATGCCAAGATGTGTGCACTTTAAAACGCGTTTTACTCGAAATGTGTTTTTTGTTTGTTTGAAAATCCTCAATGGGGTCCAGCGATTGCTGAAAAAGTTTTGAAAATAAATAATTAACTTACTTTTTTTGTGTATGTTCTGTATTAATAGTAGAAGTATTTTAACCTTCAGATTTATCAATCACTGTTTTATTACAAAATTTATAGTCCCTTATGTGAATATAATCACTGTTTTTAAAGCAATTTCACCCAATAACTAAGATAAAGTGCTCTAGTTTTTGTAAAAATTAAAATATCTCTTATCCTGAAGGTCATTTCAAAAATGAATAATATAGCAACATACCAGAATTGAAAAATTGTTCCTAAACTTTTGTTACAGAATGGGCCCCTTTTATGTTAATTTTTGTAAATTTTTACCCATTTTTTCCCATTTTAGTAATAATAATTTTTTTCTTTTCTTAATTGTAACATATTTTTCTAAAAAAGGAATAAATAAATCTAAAAACAAAACAAAAATATCCCCATATCTCCATTTTTTTATAAAAAAAAATTGTTAATTTTTTTTTTTTTTACACGTATTCTTTTGGAACTTATCTACCATGAACAAACAGAATTAAGTGTATATTTAAGGGGACCATCGAATCCCCATTAAAATCGAAACTTAAAAAGGAAGATAACTACTTTTTCTAGGAAGGAAATGGGTGTCTCCAAAGGAACAGCGAAGCACTTATTCAATAGAAATTGTAATGACCGAAGTTAAATAGTTTTTTCATAAAATATAAATTATATATGGTTTCTTTTTCTGAATTTTCATTATTTTTTTGACTTTGAAATAAACAATTTTTCTCCCCCCCCCCCCTCAAATTCGCATTTGTTTTATTCCATTTTATGATGATTTTATGTTTTGACAAGCTGCCATGATCAAGGAAAATGACTTAAAAGTTAAAACATCTCCTTTTACAAACGTTTAGGGGGATGGTTCTGTTTGCGAATCGAGCACCAATTACTGTTGGGGAACAAAGATCCCAATTATTTTTGTTCCAACTAAAGATAACGATGCTTCTACTACGTCCTTCACAATTGGAAGGGGTCCAGTTTGATGTCTACTTTTCAGTCAACTATTATAAAACCGTTTCTATATGACTCCTCTTTATTGCCCTCTTCCCTATCATTCAAAGTATATGAAAACCACCCATCACGTACAAGTTTTTACAAAAAAAACTGCTTTCCTCGCTGTTTCAGTATGTAGTCTGCTTTCTTATTTGAGGATCGTTTTGGCTACTTCATTTTTTATATCATTTCATTTATTAAAGATCTACAGTGTTAATTAAATATTTTCTTTCACTGAGTACGAAAAAAGAAACATTCCGAATTTTACAGTGATTAATTTTTATAGAAATATAAATTTTAATAAAGGCCGAAACCGACTCAGAACAATTTGGGTTATATATTTTTAACTTTTTTAAAAACGATTTATTAAGAATAAATTGCAAATTCTAAACTTTAATATATCATGCATATTTTAATACTTGTTTACAATAAAGAAAAAGGCATTTAATTTTTTTGCAAACAGTCTTTTATTTTCCCTTAAAATTTTACTGAGGCTAAAAATATATATACATTATTCTAGATAATGGTGATATTTTTAGTTTAAATCGAAAGCGATAGTTGAGTGGTTATGGTCTCGAATTCGTGACCATCGTTTTTTCCATCGTATCGTGGGTTCGAATCCTCGTGGCGCCATCATGTAAAGGAGCTCATGCACGTTAAATCTGTAAAGGTTTAATCTTCGAAAGTATGTTTCAAACTCAAGTGACGTCCTGATCGCTTGAACAGCGGTTAAAAATTATGAGGCCCATCGCTAATAGCCTCGCGTTGGTTTGAAGAGTGACGTTAATAATCAAAGCAAAAGACACACAAACAGGTTTAAATAACAAAAAAAAATTTCCTGTTATATAATTATGAAAAGGCAATTAAAACAAATCAAGAAAATAATGCAAAGTAAGAAACTAATAAATAATTTTAATAAGATGGAATAAAAAAACACAATAAAACGAATTTGTTGTAATTTTTAAGCGCAGTCTCCAGCTTGCTAGAGCGACGTGATTGTAAATTGGGTTTTTTTTTTCGCTCGAACATCCACCGACTTCTGAGAAAACTACATTTCTGGTACGAAATCCACGGAAGCAGTCATATAAATCACCGTTCATCAATGAGACATAGGTAGGTTCCCCGGTTTTATTTTTTTTTTTATCCAATGAGAAAATATATTTTATGATCGTTTTAGTATGCGTGATATGAATTTTTAGATCTTTAATAAACATTTAAAAATACTTGCAAACTTTTTTTTTAAAAAAAATCAAAAACCACAGAAACTTCAATTTTTTCCGCTCTTTTGAGTGAATTTTATTCCATGCAACTAAAAGTAATACCTAAGTTGCGTAAATAGAAAAGTAAGAAACTCCATTAGGATTTACATTGCACTGGGATCTCGTGGAATCATGTCGACGGGAACCATAAAGGTTTTATCTCAATATTAACTGGAGTACTCATTTTCTGCATGAGTCAAGTTTTAAAATAAAGGGTTCAATTTATCTGGTTAGCTTGGAATCCACTTTTAAACTGGTACTGTGGCCGCGGTAGCCAAGTGGTCTAGGCATCGGATCATGGCTAGCGTGTCATGAGTTCGATCTCAGTACCACTGAAGACCCGCCGTATAGGGGTGCGATGTACGTTAAATCTGTCGAGAACTCAAACGACCTCCCTTTGGTGTGTGGTAGTTAGAAGAGGGGGTGCCAGCTCAGATGTCGTCCTCGTCACTTGACCATGGTTCAAAATTACGAGGTCCGTCGCCAAAAGCCCTTGTGTAGCTGAACAGTGTGGGACGTCACAAACTTTACGGATGGTTAAGATAGAAATGTTCTGGTATTGTCACAGAAAAACTTGTTCTTTGCACTATTTTCCACGCAAGTCGAGAATTTAATTTCAGTGCGGACAAATCAAATTTGAAATAAAGATTACGCAATATTGGGATTCAAGTTTTATAAGGAATAAAGAATTCTGTGTGGAATGGTTTTGTTTGCATTACAAACTAGTATGATTTATTCTAGAAATAATTTTGCAAAAAACGTCTACGGGTGTGGTAAAGCGTAACCAGTAAAAAATTATATCCGAACCTAGATCTATAACTCCTGCAACCAGCTGTTTTTTATATACAGCATTATGTATTTCCCACATAATCATTAATAAATATTTTTCTTCTAACATAGCGTCTCTTCTCTCGATTTCTGGATTGTTAGCTGCCTTTTCCGGTGTCATTTTCGATTCCGACATTACCGAAAAAAATCCAGTGTCTAACACTTCAAATATTGAAGGAATTTGCAAAAGATAAGTAAACGCTTTCGGAATAATTTTTTAGGGCAGAGACAAATACTCAGAGGGTTAAATATATACATGCAATTAGAAAATTTCTTGTGAGGAATCTTATACACTAAAAATCTCTTATTTTATACTGTGTTGGACGAGAATTTCTACATTTTTGACGTTTACTCTTAAAACATTACATTGTTGTAGATCATTTATCTAATTATTAAATCATTCTCCGGGATTCTTATTTTATTTTAAATTACTAATGGATTGTTGATTGTAATACAAATTAAGGTATTCATTTTATAAATGTTCCTTTTTTTTTTTACCTGGGTTTCAATAATAATTAAAAAGGACAATGTCAACTGAATTTGTAGAAAAGTAAAATAACGCTTTCCGTATTAGAAGCAAATAAAAACACTTCTCTGAATTACAATACACATTCGAAAATTCTTTTATATCACTATGCATTCAAAATGAAGGATGCTTAATCAATATAAAAATATTCTAAGAGCCCATTGAAATATTTATGTATAATTTTATAAACAATTAAGACATTATTTCATGTTGTTCAGTGAAAGAGAGAAAATTTACAAAAAAATAGCAGAATTTTTTTAAATTGGATATTATTTTTATAACTCTCTCACTGTAAAACACAATTACATATTATTTTACTTTTTTCAATACAATATAAAAATGTGTATATTATCTTAAATCTCAAAGAAATACAATTCAAAAACAAAAACATAATTACCTTTTGCTGGTTAAAGAAAATTTAGTGAAGAAATAATTGATTTAGAACTGCAGTGCACCGGTGCACTCGTTTCTTCGGAAAAGTTTCATTTCCTTCTGTATTCAGAGTCATTTCAACCCTCTTTTTATTAGCCCCGACGCCTGTGATAAAATAGGGAATGTGTTTTGTCCCTTCTTTTTCTTTCGGGGGGGTGTATCTCTTGTCCATTCATGAGCGATCACATGGGCCAATAAATAAGAAGTCACTGGAATGTGTGATTCTCCTTCCCACAACAACATTTTTATCAATAAATTGAACACATATCTCGCTTTAGAAATAAAACTCATATTTTCTCTGATTCTCAACAAATATTTGAAATGGGAATATTTAATGCAGGAATAACTAACTGTCTTCAGCCAGTCATGTCTGGAAAT
This sequence comes from Trichonephila clavata, assembly GCA_019973975.1. Classification (NCBI taxonomy): domain Eukaryota; kingdom Metazoa; phylum Arthropoda; class Arachnida; order Araneae; family Nephilidae; genus Trichonephila; species Trichonephila clavata. The sequence continues at coordinate 7,517 of BMAO01024090.1, forward strand.
AACATTTGACGATTAAAATTATTCTGATTCTGATCTTATTGAGAACGAGACGAGGCCCAAGCCCAGTTGGCCCATGCCTTAAGACGTGCCTGCTATTTCCGTTGATCAAAGATGGACGTTTATATTGAATTTATTTATTCAAAACATCAAGTTCCGAACAGTAACAGCCGCTTCATTTTCTTTGAGAAACTCATAGTGCGCTATATCCTTGCTGTCTCACCAGCAACACAACATAACCTTCTCCTGACGCAAGTCAGCTTTGAATGTGGAGGGTGGTGTCTCCTCTTTGTAAACATATCCTTTTTTTCTAACCACGTGTTTGTACATACACTATCCACTTTTCATCTCCAATCACTAAGTGGTCCAAAAACGGCTCCCTTTTGTGACGAGCAGGATTTGAAGAACATATCGAAATTCTGTCCATTAAATATTTTTCGCCTAATTCGTATGACACCCAAACAGAGAGTTTGGATACAAAACCAAGCCTTTTAATATTATGTAAAGAAGTAGTCTGTTAAATGCCAAGCTTGAAGCCCACTTTTGTGGAAATTAACGTGATATTCGTTCTGATTATACTGCGTAGTGCTTCATTACTGACATCTGATGACCTTCCTGATCTGGGTCCATCTTTCAAAGAAAAATCACCGAAGCAAAATTTCACAAACCACCTTTGGCATCATGTTTGAGCTCTCTCTCTCCAGTTACTACTTCTTCTTCTAACACGTCATACAAGTTTCTTTATACCTCTATCACTTAATTCTCTTTTTGGAACTCAAACAACGACTTAAGTGTTCTGTTTCTTTACTCATATTGACAGTTTTACAAGTTTAAAAAAAACCTGACTAAAATGCGAAAAAATGTGTTTAAATTATTAATAGTATACTAATGTAACTCATAGTTTCCCAAACTTTTTTGTCTCATAGACCCCTTGGCATGTTTTTTGGTTCGGCGTCTTTTTCGGCGGCACCCCCTACTTACCTAATATTTTTTTTTTTCAAATTTATCAATTTAAATGTCTTTTTGACAGTTGGTATAGGGCTACTTACTTTAAAAGATTTAAATTTCTAACTGTAGAGAAGAGTATAATGTTCAAAACTTAAGAAGCACACACGCATCTTAATTAATTAAATTAAAATTTAGTTAATATATCAAATTTTTGTTACATAAAGTAACTGAGCAACAAACAAATGCTTTTAGTGGGAGTGATGAATCTTGTGTTTTAATAACAAATTTTCCAAATTTGGCATCAATCTTGTCAGATTTAACCTTAAACTTTATCGGTTAGTAGTGTCCAGTTTTTTTTCTGGAGTTTGGCGACCTTGGGGAAACTCACTAGGAAAAGCAATTAAAAACTTTCTCATAGGAATATCTTTTTGAAGCCAAAAATGCTGATATCAGTTTCTAAACTTTACTTCAAAATCTGTGTTAGTTTCTATTCCTATCAATTCCTCTCGTAATTGGATATTCCTTTTTCGATATGTGACCGTATGAATGATTGCCTACTGTGGTATTACTATAATCAAAGAATTCTCAAATCTAGTTTCAAAATCTGAATAAAGGGCTTTTAAATGTTAAACGTAGGTTAAAATGTCATTTTCCGGGCAGATTGTCTGTGACAAATTGAGAATTTGAAAACTTTCAACGTTAATTTTTTACTCCTTTAGATAAGTTTTGGCAAAAAACGCCGAAATGATGGTCGTTTTAATAAAATTTATGCTGTTGCCTAGGAACTGCAAATTAACCTCACTAAATTTAGAAAATATATTTGTTAAAAAAGTAATTATTGATTAAATTTTCCTTTAAAATTAAAGTCATCATCTGGTTAAATGAGAGCCATCTTCGTAGACCCCCATTAATACTTCATAGACCCCCAAATTATTTTTTCGCTGACGTGGACCCCTTGAGGTCGTGATAGACCCCTGGGGGTCCATATGGACCACTTTGGGAATCACTGATCTAACTGTTTAAACTGGTTTCAGTCGGATACGAATTCTTCCTAAGGATTGACAACGCATAAAAGTGCACTTTTTCGAAACCGATAGAACTTTCCCATATACCTAATATTATCACGATTTTTACCGACAAAACGTGGTTTGCGACCCCATGTTCGATCATGATTTGTCGTCTATAATCTGTTTACTATCATCCCTCTTAATTTGTCGGTTGAATTTGGCAACACTCTGTATGAGGGATAGCACAATCTTTTTGTAATCAACATTCAAAATGCTGTTTTTGAATGATTATTTTAGCGTTAATTTTCCTTAATAGAGAGTTTTAAATGCCCTTTCTCCTTCCTTAGTCCTTCGATTACGCTTAAATGCTAATCTCGCATCTTCTTTTCACGGGAACGTGTGTGATGTTTGTGTGTGTCACCTCTTCATGGAGTTACATTTTTAAAGATAAGTTGTGTTAATCCGGATGTTTTTGGACTTAGAAATGAGTTTTCTACATATATGGCAGAAAATAGCTTGAGGCTTTTAAGGGGGCAGTAAAAAAATTAGGGTGTGTTGGGATGGCACGCAAGCGCGTGGACAGATAAACCAAAATAACTAAACAAACAGGCTGATTATGTACTAACAAAAGTAAACATGATACTGGTTACCGTATGTCGATTTATGTATTTAATAAATCATTTCTATTACGCGTGTGCGGAAATTCACATATTTCGATAGTTCAGGTGAAAAACTTAAAGATTACATAACGTTTAGACCTGCCTTAAATTGAACGATATTGTAAGTTTTAGATATTGAATTAAAACTTTTCACGTCTTCCAATGTCACATGAAATATCTCGTACATATGCATAGCATAATAAAGAATAAAAAAAGCCTGTTGATAAAAAATAGCAAAAAATGCTTGAAAGAATTCAATTATAACAAGTTTTTGATAAATAACATGCAATATAATGTGCGAACTACTATAACGAGAACTTAAAAGTTTTTCACTCCAACATTTAATTATGTAGGTGTACTATTTCTCTCCTTTCCATTACTTGTAGTTCGACAAGTCGTAAACTAAAACTAAACTGAGGCCAACTTGCACACTCAGCGTTTTTCCCCCTTTTTCCGATGTGTATAACAGTTTATGATTTCTGAAGTGTACGTGCAGGTTTATTATGTACGCTGTTATTTTGTACATGTAAATTTCGAAAAATTGTCTGTAGTCTAGACGGGGAAAGAAGAAAAGATGAAATGGAATGATAAAAAAGAGGGTCGAAAATAGAGAAGGATCGCTAGGGTACCCCGGGTTCGTGACACCCATGTTTACCAAAGACGTTAAACTTCTTGGGAATAGGAAAAGGTCACTAGAGCACCTCGGGACTGTGACACCCGTACTCACCTAAAGAAGGCGAGCCCCCTGAGGGGTCGATTGGCAGATGTGGTCTCCTTCTGCCTCCCGTCTACTACGAAGGATGGGCCAAAGGAAACGCAAATGTATTCCCAGGACATCATTTTCCTCCTTACGGGACGCTGCAAACGGCAAACATGCGGGATGAAAACCAACGGTGTTAGCAAAACACAATACTAGTATTGAAAATAAAGTAGAAAAATGAAAACTAAACTGTATTAATAATAATGAATAATATAATAGAATTAAAATAAAGAGTTCATTATTCTGAATGCATGTATATCTAAAAATATATATCTGTAATATTGACGGGAAAAGAAATAAAGCACGAATTGGATGACAAGAAAAAGTGTCGAAAATTAAACAGTATCACTAGTGTGCTCCAGAGTCGTAACAACTGTGTTTACCAAAGACCCCTTATGAAAAGGAAAAGATCACAAGGGCACTTCAGTATTCTCACACCTGTACTCACCTAAAGAAGGCGAGTCCCTGAGGGATGGGTTCGGAATCCCGGAGAAGACGGATGTTTGTAAATGTACACTGGTGGTATCCAGAAGTTAAGCATAATTGATAATTTTGTGATTAAAAAAAGGAACGATAAATCAGAATGGCGGGAAACGTGATACGCGAGTGTAAAATGGTTATAAAACAAGGAAGCAAATCAAAAGAATGATAATAATTAGTTTTATTATACAAAGTAGAAGTTTGAAAGAAAACTGAGCATATCAAGTTTCACACTTTAAAGAAAAAATGAAAGAAAACATTAAAAAATACTGATGCTGTAGTTTAATAAGGCGTGTGGTCACCTCTGACAGCCAGGCACGCTGCACAGCGATTTTCCATACTTGCTATGAGATGATGAATGAGTTGTGGGCTCAAACGGTTCCAAACTTCTTGGAGAGTGCTCTTCAGTTCTGTAATGGAGTTTGGTGGGTTCGAAAGGGCTGCAATTTGTCTCCCGAGCATATCCCATACATGCTCGATAGGATTTAAATCAGTGGAGTTCGCAGGCCACGACATGCGCTGGATGTTTTCCGTTTCAAGGAAGTCATCAATCAGCACAGCTCGGTGACATGGTGCATTATCATCCATGAATATGGAGTCAGGACCGACAGCACCTAGAAAAAAGCGAACATAAGGCTCAAGAACTTCGCCTATGTATCTTTGAGCAGTCACAGACCACGTGTCAAAGAAATGGAGGTCTGTGCGGCCGTCCATCATGATGCCAGTCTATACCATTACTCCCCTTGAAAGAAAATGATGCTTTTTCGTTATGTTTCTTGGTTCAAAACGTGTTCCACGTTCTCTCCACCCGCCGAGAATCACTATTTAGACTAAACTGGGACTCGTCACTAAATATCACTTTGGCCCAATCTCCCACACTCCAATGTTGATGTTTCAACCTCCTGTTCAAACGAGCGCGTTTATGCGCAGACGTGAGGAGAATGCAAACTAATGGTCTTCTGGCGTACAGGCCAGCATGATTGAGTCTCCTGTAAACAGTTTGTCTCGAAATTCGTATTCCTGTGGCGATTGTGAGCGCCAAACTCAGTGCTCTGGCAGTACTGCCCCTCTGACTTCGCACCCTTATTACCAGATATCGGTCTTGGCGAGGGATTATGACTCTTGGTCGACCTGATACTGGTTGTCGGGTAACATCTCCCGTTCTTCGAAACCTGTGCCACAGTCTTGAGATAACAGACTGGTCCACATTCAGAATTCGAGACACTTCGGTTTGTAATCATGAGGATTCCAGCATTTTAACGTTTCTTCCTTTCGTAAACATGTCCAATTGGCGTCTTTGTGCCATCATTTATCTTGTTTGATGCTTAACAACGTTCCTTCGCACAGCAGTTGCACGAAACTTGTCTGAACTGCTTATGCTGCGTGAATCGATTTCTCCACGTTCCGACATGCACCGGTGTTTCGCGCAGGACGTAGTCGACTGAAAAGTTTTACATAAACCCAATGTTTCTTCTTCACCCAATTAATATCCGCAAGAAATTGGAATAATTTTACGAATATTTACTCCATGTTTTTCGCATTTTATGATTTATGCTTAACTTTTGGACACCAGTGTTTATGCCTTTGCGGCATGGGTGTACTTTAAATAGCAGTCGAGCCGCAAGTCCTTGCGTGAGGTTAGTATGAAGAAAGGTGGGAGGCCCCTGATCCTCCTCAGGTGTTCTCCCTCAAAATTGAGGTGGAATCGAGCTAATATTTTTAGATAACTAAGCAATTTTAGACTTAATATTTATAGATATACAATGTACAAAATTGAATTTAAATTTACCATATACTTTCACACATTCTTAAACCTTTCATGCTTAGTGGTACATATGCTGTGCTACCAATTCTTATTCGTTTATTGTGTGGTGTTACATAAAACGTAGGGCTTGTTTGAATGCCTCAGAAATTAATACTAGATTGTTCATTCTCTGAACCACCACAGAGGCCAACTCATAGCAGTTAGTCAAGTGTCCAACAGATGTCAGAAACTAATTGTATGGAATTTATTGCAGCATTTCATTCTTTGATCAGCTGTGAGTCTGTTGAATGGTATGTTTTGAGGTGACTGTGTTGTGTATTTTTAAGTGTAAATGATAGTGATTCTTATGATATTTGATACAAATCAAGTAAGTACATGCATTATGTAATTAAATAAGTCAATATTACAATAATTAGAACCCCACATGTGCATTATTATTATGAATATATGAGAGTCCAAAAAATGTACCACTGCGCTATTGAAGACCATCTTCTTTACAAATGCAAAATGCATTCCGCTTATTTTTCGTAATAATGGGCGTATTTATTGTGCCAGATAGATTTGCTGTAAGTTACCTTTTTTTAAAATAATAATATTTATTATATAATAGTACATACAAAATTATACTTGCGTCATAAATGAGATATAGCTCGTGCAGAGTAGATACCCACTACAAAATAGTTTTAGTGTGAATAGACCCCTAAGGGGCGTTAAAGATAATTATTCCCGTTCTCGGATTATTAGATCTACAGACTTGAAATGTAATAAGCATTTTACTTCCATGGAATAAAGTTCTGCTAATAAATGGCTTTGCGAAACTGATAAGCAAGCGTGGCTTCGAGAGGTTAACTGCCATTATAGAAAAATATTCCCGTTTTTGAACTACAGATTTGAAATCTGGCAGGCATGTACCTTTCGAAAATGTAGTGGTCTGCTACCCAAAAGGTTTTTCGAAAATAGACCTCCAAAAGGGTTTGCGAAGGGTTAAGTGCCATTATAGATAAATATTCATGTTTTTTAGCTACTAGACCTGCAGATTTTAAATTTGGCTGGTATATACCTTTCGAGCAGCAGAGAACCGCTACAACAGAGGTTCTTATGAAAAGTAAGTCCCAAGGAGGTTGTGAGGGATAAAAGAAAAAAAAGGGGGTATTATTGATAAAATAATTCCGGATTTCGAACTAATAAACCTAGACTTGAAATTGAGCTCCTATGTTTCTTTCATGGAGTAGAGATCCTCCAAGAGAGAGTTTTTCAAAAATTAACATCCAAGGGGGAAGGGTGCGATGGCATTTTTTACAAATAAAAAAATGTCTTCTTAAAATAACTAAACACATAAAATTAAAATTTAGAAAGCATAACTTTTTGATGAGCAGAGATCTGATAAGGGGATTTTCAAAAGTCTAACTCCAAGGGTGTTATGGGTGCGTTATAGGTAAAAAAAATCCCCTTTTTTAAACTATTCGATCTACGGATTCTAAATTTGGCAAATCTGATTTTTTGTTAAGCAGAGATATACTAAAAAAACTTTTTTTTGTTTAATTTGCACGTTTAACACATAAAAAAATTCCTTTTCCTTCAATCTCTATTATTTTACTTTTCAATTCACCCTTGCTTCCCCCAAGTATACCAGCTAGCTATCAATAAACATGATGTGTATATCGTCCTGAAAGAAGTTCAGGACAACAATATTCAACATTTAGAGTTTCGTGGACAACTAAATGCATAATTTTATACTTAGCAAACCACTAATATATGATGGACCACTATATGGTAGGCCATTAATATGATAGACCACTGTATGGAAGACCACCCTATCCATATTGTCACTTATTTATATAAGGTTGTCATATCACTGAAAAGGAACTTCACGAAATGCAAAAATAAAGCGGCAATATAAAGCAATGTCAACAAACTGAAATGTTATGCCACCAATTTATCATGGTAATCGACTCTACAAAAGTAACTGAAATTCGCTATTCAGAATGAAATTCATTAAAAGTCTCATCTAAAATTTAAACTAAAAGCATAATTCGTGTTCCATAACACGTTTGGTTACTCCTCGTTTTATTTAAATTAAATATTCATAAAAATATTAAAATTGTCCTAATTTTTTGCGGACCTTCATAAAATTTTTCCATGAACCACCAGTTGGTGACCACAGGCTTAGAGGATCTTTGCTAGCAAAATGGCCTAAAGGGAATATTGTATTAGATCTCCAAAAAAAATTCGACTCTACTGGGAAATTTATTTTTATTATTTATACTAAGCAAAATCGATACTCATGCAATGGACTGACCAATTATTTTCACTGGATTCCATCCGATTGTTTCTGAGAAAATTTGGATTGATCCCCTTACTCCCTATGTATAGTTTCTGTTATTTGTTACTGAAGAATGAACGATTCAGTAGTTTAATGTTTTCTAGAGAAAGATAAGTGTTCTCTCCTTCTATTAAAATTTCTTAATTCCCATTTAAATTAAGTTTGTTTACATAGCAGTAATCATTAAACGTATACAATGAAAAAAAGCTCAGCTCATACACATATAATTGCAAACACTTCGAGAACATGATAAAGAAGTTGCCAGATTCATTACTTTAAAAGTACATTTATAGTCATGGATATACTTTCCTCTTAGTCGATACTTCGAGGACACGCGATAGCTTACGATGGGGTTACAGGATCTAAGACACTTGTAATCCATACTTCTCTATTGTTAGTGCCAAGTTTTGCAAGACATAGGACCAATTTGAAAAGTAGAGTGTGTGGTTTGAATCTCCTAGACCACTAAAAGTCCATGCAGTAAATCAAATAAAAATTTCTCTTAGTACATATAGCTAACATAATTTCTCTGTGTATATTGAGTGTGAAAAGTTATTAATAATAAAAGATATAAAACTATCATTATGGCCACTATCATCTAGTGATAAAATGATCACTGTTAACAGCAATAAGTAGTAAGGTATCTATTCATTTGCAATCAGAAAAACTTTTCTTTCTTAATTGGTTGACTTCAAATCACACAAAGAAGTACTACTTCCAAAACCCTGGCATGCAGTGTGTTCGAAAATTATTAAAATCACTTGGATTTGTTTATTTATAAAATTAGCTATTTGTTCAATTAAATTAATTACGTTTTTATGATTGCCAAAATTGTACGCCTTGATCAATTTTTATTGCCTGTTACTTGTTTGTTTAAAAAACTCTGCAATCATTTTTGTTAATTTAAAGAATTTTTTTTTCACAAGAAACAAGGAATTACAGACAACAGATCTCAGCCTTAACAAGTATTAAATTTTCGGTTCATGAACGATAGTCTAGTGTGTATTGTTTTTTTAATAAAAAAAAACTGTGTGTGTATGTTGCCAGAAAAATTAATGAAAAATTTTTAATAAATTTTTTCCCCACAATAAATCAACAGATCGACGTATAGGATGCATTCTAAAAAGTATTATTAAGAACATAAGTGCTGTAAATTCCTAAAAAGAATCACCAATTAAAATAACAACAGCTATAAAAATATTAATTATTTGACTAATGTTGCCGATATATTTTGAATCTTACTGTAACAAATTTATCTGGTAGATGTAACCCTCCTTGACGCATTTCCAGAATTCACGGGATACTACGACTTTGATTTGTCCACACTGAGAAGTTGAATAGAAGGAATCCATAACAGTTTCGACAACAAGAGTGTAATAAATACTTTTCTTACCCACAAAGAAGCACTTAAAATCTCCAAATGCTATACCTGAAGGAGTAGAAAATGCTAAATGAGAAATTCATTCCTAGGCACTCAAACATATTTAACGAACATATTCTAGAATTATTTATCCCCTCTCCATATTTGTTTCAAAATCATTAAGGCGATATTTGAAAGGGGGGGGGGAAGTTATTGAAAGGTCATAAAATAAAGTTTTATAACTTTTACTCTTGGAATCAACCATTTGCATATTAAATGTATCCTTTCATTCCCAAATTCAGCAATTTACGTGGGGTGTTCTATATTTTTATCAATTGTTATAATTTCTAACTTCTATTCCGAAATTCTGAATTAGTGTAAAAATGTAGTACAAAGCACCCCACGCTTTTATCCCAATGACATTCATTTTTTCGTTAATCATTTTATTCTTTATTAAGAATCATTTTTTCACTTTTTAGTTCGATTCAGTATAAAAGCGTGTTTTTTAGTTTTTTTCAAACTATAATTTATTTTTCATTTTTTAGTACGAACTACAATAAAAGCGTGTTTTTTAAACTATCATTTATTCATTGTTGAGTTTGATATATGAATGAGTGAGTGAGTGAATATTTACGACGCACTGTCTTAGCAACACGAGGGCTTTTGGCGACGGACCTCGTAATTTTCAACCATGGTCAAGTGACGCGGACGACACCTGAGCTGGCACCCCCTCTTCTAACTACCACACCACACCAACGGGAGGACGTTTGAGCTCTCGACAGATTTAGCGTGCATCTCTCCCCTACACGGTGGGTTTTTAGTGGTACTGGGATCGAACTTATGACACGCTAGACATGATCCGATGCCTAGACCACTTGGCTACCGCGGCCACCATTTGATATTTGAAGCTGGACTTACGTGGCTGTGGAATTAGTCTTGCTCTTCAAAGGATATTAATTAACGGGTCTGAAGTGTATTTATTCTCTCCATTTACGAGACCTCGGATGAGTCCCGTGTCGTTATATTAGATTCCGTCTCTTTTGAACAGGTCAAACAAATAAAAATGTGTTAAGAAGGAAAAATTCGAATTAAAAAAATTTTAATGTACCATGTTTTTATAAGGACTATGAATTATAAAATTCCTCCTTTTCGTTTTTGTTTTCTTTTTTCACATTTTCATGCATTGTCATCCACTTCTGAGCTGTGGTCCAAATTTCAAGTCTCTAGCTCCTCGGAAAGTCACACATTTTAAAATCAATTACAAAATTCCACCCGGACAGACATTAAAGAAAGCGAGTTAATAAAAACATGGTAATATTAAATGTCAATCGTTTTTTCACCTTTTAAACGTATTCCTTTCATGTTAATTCATATCATCACTTCTAAACGTATTGCTTTATAAAAATAAAAAATATTTAGCAGTTAGAACGTAAATTATTTTTTCCCCACACGCACGAGCTTTTTCTTTATTTTTCATTTTCAGAAAAATGTTTATATTATGGTAAAAAAATTTCTAACACACACCCACCCTCCACATTCTCCGATACAGAAAACTTTTTTATTTGTTTTATTTCTATTAACCGCAAGTGTTTTTTATTCCTGCATATAATTAGCTTTAAATTCAAAACACTCCCTTCAGGGTTACACCTTATTCTTTTAGTCGCTAAATCTGAAATTAGTCGCCAAATCTGGAAATGATGTATGAAATTAGTCGCCATATACCTGAAAATAGTATATGGAACTAGTCACCAAATTTAAAAATGATATATGCAATAAGTCGCCAAATCTGGATGTGGTATATGAAATTGTCGCCTAATCTGATTATCCTTATTCCTGACGATTCTGAAAAGGACAACGGAACAAAATTATGAAATTATTGTATTGTCATCGGTCCTTGACAAGTGTACGAAATTTCGAAAGAATCCGATCTTTTTAAGTTGGTAAAAATCGAGTTCTAAGATTCCGTTACATGCAAGTGAAACTTATAAAAGCGTGTTAAAAAAGAGCTGCGTTGAGAACTTTTTGTATCAGTTCCTCCATGTCTTCTTTTCTAACCAACCATATGCATTGATCCATATCCGGCTGAAAAAAATATGTTAAATTCACAAAAAGGAATTTTTTTTTATGAAATATGCGGAAAAAATTTAATGATTATGAAATTTCCATTCGTAATATTTTCAAAAATTACGAGTTTTGTCTAGAATTTTGTTAAAAAGTTCTTTTTAATGACGTTTCTTCAACAAGGGATGATAAAGATTATGAATTTTCTTACTATAGTTGTTAAAAATTCAAAGAATTAATATGATGAATATAGGAAGGTTTTTTTTTATTACATGAAGGATGAGCGGTATACTCCATTTCCTAATGAGAAACGTAAACAAGCGTTTGAAACCCCTAGACACTGGTAGTTTTTTTTTAAATCCCGGGGTCCCGCGATTAAAATAACTAATCTGGGGATATAATTTTTGTCGGAATTATATTTTGAAATTTTTTCAAAGTATTGGTAATTTGGTATTACATTTAATGTATCTTATTTACTTTTTTGTATTGTATACTTTTATATAATGTCAGTTTTCTTACGTGTTGAATCTTGAAGGGATCGAGGAGGGTGTGTATGTTAAACCTTAAAATTTGATGTTTTCTCTTATTTTCTTCTGTAACTTTCTCCCCATCGCAAGTGGGCTCAGAACACGGACACTTCTCCCACCCTCTGGATGCCCGGTGTCAGCTAACTCGGATAGAGGAACTTAAAATATTTTTAAGATATATAGTGAAGTTTTCCGCCCCTGGATCCTGGAATTTCGAAACTCCGGGAACCCGGGTTTTTTTTCGAATCCCAAAATCCCGGGATTGAAATAACTAATTCTGGGATTTAATTTTTGTGTAAATTATATTTAAAAAATTTTTCTCATAAAAATTTTCTAAGAATATATTTCTTAAAAAATTTATGTTTTGTTTCTGAAATATGTACGCAGATCTTTGTGTGCAATTATAAGAGGTATAGCTAAAAAAATATATGCACAGCTCTCATTTTTCGCACGGGAAAACGTCGCATAGATCTGAGTGGCAATGCTTACACAATAACATGAGCAACATCTCAATAATAGATTTTGTCACTGTTCCTTCTTCAATTAAATGCCGTTAATTAACGGCGGACCTGCTAGAAAGACTTGAGACACTTCAAATTCCATTGCATTACTAAAAGCTCATGCAACTGGATCTTCAATTTCAAATGAGGTACCATTTGAAATTGATTCACATTCTGATTCAATAACTGGATCAATTTATATACAAAAACCATTAAGAGTAGCAGAAGAACTAAATAAAGCTATCAACAAAGTATATGCACCAATGCAGTCTATTAGAATTGAGACACTATCATCAAAAATTCAAACAGAAATGTCTCCTTTTTGAAAGTGGAGTTAGACGGGGTGACTACTTGAAAAGAACATACTCCTATTTAATAACGATAAGACCTACTAGTAAAGAATCCGAACGTGCACTTTCTTCGGCAGGACAATTTGTAACAAAAAATAAGTAGCCGTTTCAACGATGAAACACTGGAGGAGTTGTGTTTTTATAAGCTTATTTACAGAAACATAAGAAATGAAGAAATGTTTTTTTTTTAAATTTCATTATGTACTAATTTTATTTGTTTCTATGAGGAATTGATTTCTTTTTGTTTCATTAAAATAATATTTAATCAGTTTTTAATTATATTTTCAATTTTATTATGCAATTTCAACTATGCTAATATGTAAGTATTTTTAATAAATAGTCCAATCCTAATCCTTTGATTTGAATAATGTAATCCCGAATTTCCGGGATTGAAAATATGACACGGAATTGCAAACCCTAATAAAAAAGAAGCTACCCTTGGGAAAAAAGTTGTCGAAACATGAAACATTAAAATTAATATTGGATAGAGAAGCACAAACAGTTAAGTGTTATAAATTTATAATTTTTCTGCGTTCAAACCCAATGGTCTAAGAGACTCTCAGACAGAAAGAAACCATCACACTAATTGGGTGTAGGTATCCTTAAGGTATCCGACTACGTTGAAAATGCCATTTTCGGTCAAAAATCACATTTTCTTTTTCTTTTACCCTTTTAAAGTTCAAGCAATTAGCTTTCTAAATCTGTCTTTGTTTTGTCTGTGCGATAATTAGAAAAAAAGTTACAGGTGTTTAAAATATTTTTACAGCTGTCATTCGAAACCGGAAGTTGTCTGTTTAACATGCTTTTTACCGATAATTTTTGCAGTTTCAACCCATTATAATTTTAAAAACTATTTCTGACAATTTTTTTAATTATTTAATTGATGGGCAACAATTTCGATCTTTTAATTCGACTCTTGCGATTGGCAACATTTGTTCCTTCTGACCTCACATGTTTTTGTTTTGATTTGGGCCTTACGAATTTTGATCCTAAATTTCTTCTAAAAACTTAACTTTTTTCGATTTAATTGTACAATTTTTGATCGTTGATGGTTTCTAGACATTCTGCTTTTAAAAATTCAAGTTATAATGGTTCATAAAACTATAAAAATAACTTCTTGAAAATGCAACAGTGGACTGATAACAGTAGATTGGTAACAAAAACATTGGAAGTAGCAAATATTCAAACTTGTAATGAACAAAAACTGGATTCACTGAAGAATTTTTCACAGTGCAAAGAATGTTTTAATGGAACATTAAGAGGTTATGGAATATTTTATTTAAATATTTTGGGAAGTATGTTTTTCTCAATTTGTGTTTCTTCAATTGTTTTGAGAAGAATCTGTACCTGCATGAAGATTACTTGTTTGGACTGACTTCTAATGTGACTTTAAAATGCTCCAAATGTACTTTTATTGTCAATTTTTCAGCTACTAAAAAGCTTAAAAATCAAACTTCAATTAATTTGCAACTTATTTGTGGAATGTGAGTTATTGGATGATGACATTTGTCTGCGAAAAAGTTACGTGCTAAGCTGAATATGCCCTGTATGGCAAAAAGAGCATATAGACTTTGTGAAAGAAATATCTTGGCTGCTGCTACATCAACGGCTAAAGATGTCATGAATGCTGCTGTGTTGGTAGTAAAAAGCATTACAAAATGTTCCAACACGTCAATTGGAGAATGTGGAATATCCGTTGACGACAGATACATGGACATTCTTCCCTAAAAGTTTCTATAGAAACTTTATCCATCGCCACTGGGAAACTTCCAGATTAGGAAATTATGTCTAAGTTTTGTAGAATTCTAAATGTCTAGTCGAACATGCGTGTTCCTGCATTCATCTGGTATTTACTTCAATCATGGAATCTGTTAGTGCGTACAAAATCTTCGTGTGATTTTATACCACGAGATCTTAAAACAATGTCGATTTCTATGGTGTGTGAAAAAGTCATGAGTGCCTAATATACTTCTAAGAAAGAGTGAGTATTCGGCAAAGAAAAAGCCAGAAAAACCTCGGTGGGAAAGAAAAACTTTCCAGTGTTATGATTAATAAAATTCAAAACTATTATGGCAGTAACACCAATCACGTCAAAGCTCTGCTAAGTGCGACATTTTTTCTCGGTGGCTCCATCAGAGAGATACCCATGTATGCACCATGCCCAACTGGAGCTGAGAGCTGGTGTGAGTATCAATGAAGAATAGCCACCGGAAAAAATATATATAAATAAAGGTGTAAGCCTTTCCATGAAACTTTTAAATATTGTTAAACCTGTGTATACAAAGTTGTTTGATAAGCAGTTACTATAAAATTGCCTCCACGGTGTGACACAAATGTAAACAAATCATTTAACGCGGTTTTTTTTGGCAAATTGTTCTGAAAGAAACTTTTATTGAGCTGAAAACATTTTCTTTGGGTATCCATATTACTGTCATTATTTTTAACAAAGCTTTTATTTGTTTGTTTGAAAGCTTTTGGCATAAATGCAAATTATTATACACTGCGTGATGACAGATTTCTTGCCATCATTCGCACAGTGACTCGAAACAACATTCTTTGCCTTTTTAAAAATCAGCCAGAAAAAAAATATAGGGCCCAAAGAAAGTTAAAATTTAATAAAATACAAAGGAGTGGAGGTGTTAAATATAAATCATTAGAGTTTTAGTAATATACTTGTGATATTTTGTTTTCAAATTACATTTATAAAGTTTAAATGCATTTTTCTCAAAACTGTTTTTTTTTGTAAATTTCTTGATATTTCAAATGTGATATCTAAAGAGCCAAAAGAGATACTTGTATGAAATTTTACACAAATGTTATTAATAGTATTATCTAGAGGTGGGACTAGCAGCTAAGAAATTGAACAATTTTTAGTGATTTTATAGTTGGATTTCCTTATAAAAGTATCGAAAATTTGAATGAAATTCATAGGTTGTAGCTTCGATTAGCTATAACTTTTGATTAAAAGAAAATAATTTAAAACTTGTAGTACAACCTCTAGAAATGTGTTTGAAAAATGTGCTGCAGCAATTTTTTTTGTAAAATATAAATTATTTTTAAAAATAGAGCCTTTGAAAAAAATTTTAAAAATTAATTAAAATTTCCTTAAAATTTTAAATTTTTGTAAATTTTAATGTATGGATATTATTTATAACTGTATTTTTTTACCATAGTGCAAAAAATGAAATTAAAAATGTAAAATTTTTAGTGAATTTTAGAAAAATAAAAAAATAGGTCTCCGAACGTAGTCGGATACCTTAAAGAGAGTCGTGTCCGGTTAAAATTCTTAAATAAACGGAGAAAATCTGTTGGGAAAGATTCATTGAACTGTATTTTTGATTAGAATCTTCTAAATCTTGTCTATGGCATCCTTTTCTTGCGTAAGCATATGGAATTTTTTATGGATTTGAAAAATGGTTAAAATGCCTGGACACATGGCTAGTCAATAATAGGCTGTGGAAGACTGCAGCTGAACGTCCACTTTTTCTGTGCCTGGGATGTCTCAGTGGCTAAAAATAATTTAGAAGGTGATTGTCCAAACAGCCTAGTTTAACTCGTCACTTTTTTGTTCCATCTCTTCTATCCATATTGAGTAGCTATTTTGGAAGTAGCAGAGAATGAGAATATCTGACTTTAATCCACAAGAAAAACAGCATGTCTATATAAGGTTATTAAATTAGACAGAAGATATTCAGCGTGTCTAACAGCCTTTATTTCTGCATAGAAATCTAGAGGTCTTCAAAAAGGATAAAAATAGATTTAACTGAGTTATTATCCTTTGGTGTAAATATACAGCCAGCTATTCCTGGGGGAGTACAAATGTCAAGTATATTAACTGTATTGGGTGGTGGCAAGCACATCCGCGAAGTTAGCAGACAGGCGAGTCTAACATGATTTATGCCCTATGAACCGGAAAATGGGTGCAGTTTGAGTATGCATAAGTGCGGCGAAGAGAGTGCTCCGTGAGTGAAAGTATAAGGACGAAAATTGTGGGCGAGTCATTCTAATAAAATGTTTGTGTCTAAAGAGTCCGGCTCATAATCATTCTCCAAACAACCTTAAGATACCGGACTTGTGTATATGTGATAAGTATAAAACCTTTTTAATCGTTACAGAACTAATAATTCTTAACGCTCATATGTCTGTGTATGTGTACAAATATATTTTTTCGAATATATTTAATTCTACAAGAATTAGTCTCGCTGAGTTTGATTGTCGATGTAACAAAAATTCGATTCTTTTTTCTCTCTTCAAATAATCCATTCCCCTACCCGAAGAGAAAAAAATATTTTTGAGCATTACAAAATTTTAATAAGCACTGTTAACGAATCTTGTAGTAGAGTGACGCATTTAAAGCTAAAGGAACAATAATACTGAATTTTAAGTAAACTTGCTATAGAGCAATATGTTAGAAGTAGGCTACATGGTAGAAGTTTCATCTAAATGCCTCCATATATTATACATAAATCGCTTTTTATGATAACATTGTGATAGTTTATTTTTTAATTACTTCTGTGTTTACAATTTTTTAAAGAGGCTTGAAGTCATACACAATTAAAAAACAAGTAATATAAAAAGTTTTTTCAAGTCAATCCCTACTTTGAATGGATGAATAGAAAGTATTTTATTAAGTTTTGAAAATTTGAACAAGATATATATATATATATATATATATATATACATGTATATATCAGGCCCCAGGCGCACTGGTAAAATGAGGAGAGCATCATATCTAAAATAACTTCTTTATTATTCTTCCAACATATTAAATTCAACATTGCGGCCTTTTGGCGCGCAACCGAGTAGAATAAAGAACAACATTGTAGCGAGGAGTCATCAGCTATCATTCCGCTTATGTTCTCTCTCTCTCTTCCGTCAGTTGATGGCGGTGTATCTGTGGGCGTCTGGACTGAAAATCAGTCCTCAATCCCATATCATGATATTTTGTGGTTAGAACGACGTTTGTAGGATTTTTATTCTGCGGAGAGGCTTGCTGGCTATTGGTTGGTTGGAGGCGATCTGGAGGCGGGGCTATGAGTGGCGTCTTGACTTGGAATTTTTGGAACTTTCCTTGGGAAAGCTGTAGTTGACTGAGAGCTTAGACACTGCTCTCTGATTGGTCGAGGATGGGTGTGGATAGAGATTTATATTGGCTGCCCACAAGGGGTGTGAAAAATGGATTGAAAAATAGCTTGTCCAGTGGGGTAAAGTAGAAGAATTAAAATAAGAATTTAATAAAAGTTAAATTTAGCAAAATTACTGGGTGCAATAATTAAAAATTTATTGCAAGAGAAAATAGCTTAAGGCGGGATGTAGGAGTCCAGAAGGATTCTCCTTGGCCTTTTGGTATTATTATTTGCATTATATGGAGTTAGGTTAGACATATTAATATTGTTGGTATCAGAGAGAGAGTTAAAAAAGTTAATGGCTATTTTTTGAATGTGAGTTTTAAAGCTATTAATTTTAAGTGCGTTATTTATAACATCATTTCTCATATACCGGGTTGCTTTAACAATCATGCGAATATAAGAATTTTGTACTACATTTAAAATATTGAGATTAGTATTTGCGGTATAGCCCCAAACTGGACAAGTGTAAGCAATAATGAGACGCTTAACGACTATATAGAGAAGCACTTTGTTGTCTATACTTAAATGTGAGTTCCGAGAGATTAGGGGGGAAAGGATTAAACATAATTTTACGGAACTTATCGTGAACGTATAAAATATGTTGTTTCCAAGAGTCGAAAATAATACCGAGATATTTGGTTTCCTGAAACCAGGGGATTTGTTTGTTGTACATGATGAGAGGTTGTGAAGTGGTTCGCTTTTTAGTGAAGATAACTGCGCATGATTTCTCTACGTTAATGTTTATTTCCCATCTGTCGTAAAAAGTTTCTAGTAGTTTTAAGTGTTTGTTTAGTGCAAATGTTATGGTTTTTAAGTTTCTGTAGGTGGCAGAAATGGCCGTATCATCCGAATACATGTTAATATTGGTTAGTGAGTAATTAGGGATGTCATTAATATATAGATTAAACAGCAGAGGTCCTAGGAGGGACAATTGAGGGCACTCTGCGGAAATATTGTGTGAGTTAGAGAGAGATTCATTGACTCTGATCATGAAAGAACGGTTGATGAGGTAGGAGTGGATTAGGTGAGTTTGTCGTAGCCTTTCACTACTCCTATGATTATTAACTCCCATTTGCGTATTATCTAAATCTTGGTATGTTGGATTCATGATTAATGACTACTTATTTAATAAATCAATCTTATTTATTGACCTTTCTTAATAGAGAAATACACAAATATTATTCAAACTTTAAGATCAACAAAGTACAGTGGAGTGCGAGAAGAATCTGATTATGAACGACGGAATACTAACTGAATCCACGGAGAATAACGCATACAATCAAACTACGCATTTATATCTAATTTATGAAAACAACTGACCTGATACCTTTTCTTAAGGTAGGTTCTTCTATATCTGTATTGCTTTAAGGAGCGGCTTCAATCTTAGCTATCTTTCCGTTCCGTCTCAAACTGGCTTTATGTATACCTTTTAGTAAACTCTTCTCCCGACAAATATATTTCCACCAGCAAAACTACTCTCTCAATTCCCTCTTAATCAACTTCGTTCTCTTCATTTCATTTCTCCCTTTTATATCTTTTTCGAACTCGCTAAACCCGAAATTATCTCGTTTGCATAAGTCACACTTTTGGCTCTCGGCGGAGATTGGTTGAAATAAATAAAATATTTAAAGGTTCGAGAGAAGGTTAGTGAAACGCGTAAGCACCTGTCACAAGTTAAAGGAGAGGGAAATTCGTAGGTAATTAGCTTGAAAGTGAGTCCATTGATCCAAACACGGTCGAAGGCTTTCTGGATATCCAGAAAAACAGCTCCCGTGCTCTTCTTCTTCTGGAAACCTTCCGAAATATTTTCTATTGATCTGAGAAGTGGGTGTAAGGTAGAAAGTTTATTTGCAAAGCCATACCGATTAGGGTTAATAAATTTTTTTCGTTAATGAAGTCTTTTAGTCTGGTTAGTATAATAGATTTCAGTTAACTTACTTAAAGTTGATAAGAGGGAGATTGATCTATAATTTTCTGCTAGATTTTCTGTTTTTACCGGGCTTATTAATGGGGAAAATGATAGCTTCCTTCCAATTTCTTGGGAAGTGATGAAATTTTAAAATTTTGTTAATAAGGATAGTAAGAATAAGAATTAGTTTTAAAGGAAAGTTTTTAAGCATATTATTGGTTATACCATCTTTACCTGGCGCTTTCTTCTTATTTGTCTTTTTAATAAAAGTAATTATTTAATCAGGTAAAGTGGCCAAAGACCCCTGTTCAACAGCCCCCAGCTATTGTTTTGTTTCTGCCCGACAATCATCCTGTGTTGAAATTCGGTACGCGTAGATTCATCATTAAACCCAATCCTGTAAAATAATGTCAATAAATAATTTTTTTTTGTAATGATGCGTCTGTTTCCTTTCCTACCAAAAAAAGGGGAGTTTGGGCTTTGGCCCATTCTCCCCTTTTTTTGGTTTATATGACATGCTAAGGTTGGGTTATAAAATGGACCTTTGCCTCTTGAAAGGCTACCCCATTTCATCCTTGGGAATACTTATCAAAACAATTGACCAATCAGAAGCCACTTCCTCCTTCTCTCGACTATAAAAGCAGGGCTCAGACCGCTCTCTGCTTCATTTATTCCTGAGACATGGAAGACGACAAAGCTTTTACACTCTATCTGGCCAAGCACCAAGAGGCTGATCTTGGAGACTACATTACTTTTAGGATTAATTTTCGAAAGTTCCTGCAGACGATGATGCCTTCTGACGTCATCACTGTCCAGTCCCTATACGATGTGGACATTGCTGAACTCCTGCAAAAGGTGCCCCGTGATCTGCCCACCTTTGAATGTGTTTTGAATGCGGAACCTGCCAACCTGCATAGCGATTACTTGGAGCAGGAGGCTGCCAAGGGAAAAGGGGCCTTTATATAAGCCCTCTGGACTAGTTTGGCCAAACCCAGACTCTATCGGTTGGCCTACAAGGCGTGGAGACGACACGGTCCCCAACGCATGACCGCCTAGACTGTCTTGGCTCAAGCAGTGTTGGATGGGTGTTATGGATTAAAATGGCCCGAGAGCGTGTTTCAGATACCAGAATCGTGTGCAATCTGTCTCAGTCCCATGCACTGGCCAGAAAGGACACATTGTGGGCACCTGTTCCACATGCGTTGCTTGTTGCAATATCTGGACGTGCAAAACACCTGTCCTCTCTGCAGGACACCCAATCCATTGAGAGCACCTGACCTTTAGAGGTAGACATTGTGTTGAGCCCCAGAAAAGAGGGAGAATGATTGCTGGAAAGGAGCATAGCTCGGGACCAGCAATCATTCTCCCATTTTTTTGGGTCAATAACTATGCCAAAGTTGGAACCTATTGAATGAAACACTTGTAAAAAATCACGCTACCCTCTCTCAAAAATAATACTTTTGCTAGCAGCACAAGTCTCTTTTCCAGCCAAGGTTGGAACCTATTGAATTGAAAGTAATACTTACGAAAAATTTAAACTCTCAAAAAAATAATTTGTTTAGCGCAAGTCTCTTTTCAAGCCAAGGTTGAATCAAAAGTATTACTCATGAATCCTTTTTAAATCATACTTTTGCAAGCAGCGCAAGTCTCTTTTCAAGCCAAGGTTGAATTAAAAGTCATACTCATGAATCCTTTTTAAATCATACCAGCCTTGATACTCCTTATCAGTTGCATCGACCTATCAGAAGCCTTCTACCTGCTATAAAAGCGAGGCACTCGAGGCGAGAGAGCTCATTCATTCCTCAGGATGCGAGACGATTTAGCGTTTGCATACTGCCTCGTCAAGTATTCATCCCCCGATTTCGGGGACTTTGTTGCCTTTTTAAAAGAATTCCGGAATCGTCTGAATGCTTTACCCATTCCAGAGGTGCTAACGGTGCAGGCCTTTCGACAACATTTCCACGCCCTCGATGCCTTGTGCAACGTCCTCTGTCCCTCGAGGCAATCTGGAAAATTGCTCTTTCTCCCCTTTCTCTGCTCCTTCGAACCTTCCAAATCCGAGGACTATATGCTCCACAGGATGGCCGAAAGGGGTCACGGCGCCTACATTCGGGGCATCTGGACAGAATGTAGGAAACCCGATTTGTACCGAAAGGCGACCGTGGCCTGGTCTTATGGGGGCTCTCAAGATTTGGAACAATGGGTGACGCTGGGTCACACGGCTCTTCAACTCTTGTACAGTGCTCCCTTTCCAGATCCCGTGTTTGGAGTTCCTGAAAAATGTCCCATTTGCCTGGAGCCCATGCATTTTCCACACACGACCGAATGTGGACACACGTTTCACAAAGCATGTTTGGAGCGGACCCAGAGTCCCACCTGCCCCCTCTGTAAGCAGAATGTTTGATCTTTGAATGTCAAACCCAAAAAAATGGGAAGGATGTGCTAAGCACGTCCTTCCCATTTTTTGGGTCCCTCCTCTCACCAACGTTGGAAGGTTTGATGTGGAACTGTTGAGAGACAGAGAATCATTTGTCCACCGGCCATTGAAATGATTTTTTATATTTTATTCATTTCACCTGTATTTTATTTATTTTACCTGTATTTTATTAAATTATTTTTATTTTTGATTCGTTTCTTCTTTTCATTTTCATCCTTCCACTCACCTTATTATTACATACATATACCTTACATCATGAACTAGAAAACAAAAGGTTCCTTCTTTTATACCAACTTACGGATATGGGCCTGTTTCAAACAGGTAAAAAGGCCTGTAAAGGGTCCTGTGGGGTGCTTTTTTCTCTAAAAACTCGAGATGGGAAACAAAATGGAACCGTGTTGTTGTTGTAAGAATGTTGAAAAAACAGAAAAAAGGGGGTACAAAGAACGAATCACGGAAGGGAAGCCTCTCCACGGGAATCAGAGTTATATCCAATGAATCCCATCCAACGGGGGACATTTCTGAGGGCCCACGTCTCCTTCCAAGGGCATCGCTCAAACGGAGAAACTCCAAGAGGGAAATTTAAACGGGGAAACTCAAAGGGGGTTAGGAAAACATGGAAATATCCTCCTCTCACCAACGTTGGAAGATTTGATGTGGAAATTTCCTGTTAACGTTGAAATGATTTTTTATGCTCACCCCCTGCAAGAAACAAGAAGCATTCTCGTCACACATACTCGCAACTCCATCAGCCAGAAAAAACAAGCATTTTCCAGTAATAAAGAAAAAGCTTACCTACCCTACATAATTATTACATACATATTACTATACTAAAGATAACGTTAACTTCTTGGATCATAACCTGCTCTTTTCGTCAGGATTTCCTGTCCTGATTTCAAACAAGTAAAAAACTTGAATATAGGTACTTTTTTTTAAATAATTGGAAAGAATAGGTACCCTTTTGTAAGAAATATCCCTCCTTTTACAGATAAATGCAACCCTCCATTTCTTAGGCTATACGAAGAGAGGGTGTCCCTTCCCTTTCACGAGTCTTACGAATGTAGGGGGTCTCACCAATGTCATAGGTCTGACAGATAAATGCGTCCCTCCAATGTCACCAATGTCATAGGTCTGACAGATAAATGCGTCCCTCCAATGTCACAAGTTTGATAGAACAGATTGATAAATGCGTCCCCTCCAATGTCATAGGTCAGATAGATCAGACAGATAAATGCGTCCCTCCAATGTCATAGGTCAGATAGAACAGACAGATAAATGCATCCCTCCAATGTCATAGGCCAGATAAAACAGACAGATAAATGCGTCCCTCCCATTTCAGAGGTTTGATAGATAAACGCTTCCCACCAATGTCACAAGTTGGACAGATAAACATGTGTCTCATACGAAAAACAGGGGTAGGCAAATAAACATCTCTCCCCTTTCAAAAATTTGACAGGGAAATGTGTACATCATAGGGTCAAGGTACATAAAGGGACCTCATACGGGAAACATTGCCCTCCCTACGGTGGGAAGGTTGTAAGAAAATGCGCAAAGGAAGGCAAATGTCCATCGCCAGGACCTAGGCTGTTGGAAACTCACCATCAACGTCGGACAGATTCAATGAAAGGTCCAAGAGGGTAAACGAAAACCCCAAAAGGAGGGAAATGGAACCCAACAAAAAATGGAATGAGGGGGAAGAAGAAAAAATTCAAATGTCCAAAACTTTTAGAGGCAAGTAAAAAAAATTTAAAATTTTTTTTAGTGGTTCTATAAAGGGTTGACACTTGAGGTATTACATGACGTTTGAGATATTAAACATTCTTTTGAAATGTCAGACAGAACCTTTTTTAGGCATCTCAAGAAACTTTCAGGCACTCCAATAGTTTGCCCCAACTGTCATGAGCAAATGACATTAGGTCATTTTTATTACAAACATGCATCCCAGAAACATTCCTTAAATTTTCGCAAGCAATGCGTGTTTTGTTTTGGAAAAAAACACTGGAATCATGGAGAAAAGAATCATCCCAACCACATAAATCACGTTTTATCGTGCTTGAAACGTTTTGCAAACGAAGCCAAAGATGTCTGGGTATTCTCGGACGATGAGAAAGAGACGGAAGAAGAGGAAATGGTGCAAGAAGTATGTGGGTGTAGGTACTTTCAACCGATACCTCGTGAAATGTATGGTCGTCCCAGATTGAGGGACAATTTTTATGATTCAATCTTTGAGAAACTCGACCTATGGGAAGAGGGAATAAAATTTGACAATGGCTTGGGCAAAGATGTGTGGGGGATTATTCAGCGCTACTTGAAAGGAGATTATGTTTGGTTTCACATTATGGTCAAACACAACATTTTTGATACCTTTTGTAAGGAAATGGAAATGATTCGGAATCAATTTGTCATTTTACCCTTTTGGTGTCTGTGCGATGGATTAGAGACAGAGAGGGGTAAAATACAGCATCGACACATGATTTTGGCGTGTGAGCAAGAAAGTGCGTTTGAAGAGATTTGGAAGGGTAAAGTTCGCTATGAATTTCCCTCTGCTGGTCGGGCCAAGAAATGTGTCAAGATTCAGAGCGCCTTTCATTTGGTTCGGACCATTGTGTACGTGAGCCAACCCAAATCGTCGTGTGACGGGGGTAAAATTCCCGAAAAATTAATGAATCCGGAACAATTGTCCCATTTCCACATGAATCGATCCTTGCACGCGCATAGTATTGCCTTTCTCTGTACGCTCATTCCAGGAGGAATAGAATGATTACTGTTGGAACAACTTGGAAATAAAAATGTGGCCAGTTGGGACAAGGTGACCAAATTTTTACCAGATGCGTGGGGTCATTTGAAATGGAATGTACCGATTCACGTGACGGGATGGAAATTTTTAAATTGCGTGTTTTCTTTCCAATACCAGGTGACGGAGAAAGAGACTCCTCTGTACGTTACGCTCTACGGTAACAAAAAATTGTATTTAAAGGAGGGAAACACACCAGGGGTTTGAATGTTTGTTTCAACGGATCCGAGACGAAATGTATGTATTGCCCCGCAAACAACAAAACATGATGAATGAAATTAAAAAGATAAAGCAAGAGTGCGCCATGGACCAAAAAGTCTTGTTAAGGTCCAAACTCAACGAGATGAATGCGAAATGCAATCTCATTGAAAGGGAAAGAGATATATTTAAAAAGGAAAGAGACTTGTTGAAAGAGGAAAATGACGTGTTGAAAACAAAAGAAAATGACTTGAACGCTGAAATAATGATATTAAAATTTAAATTGGAAAATACATTAGTTGAAAATAAAATATGAGAAACCAAAGAAAACGAGTGGAAAACTGAAAGAGATGAGTGGAAAGCCAAAGAAAATGAGTTAAACACAGAAATGAATACATAGAAAAATAAATTGCAAAGTACATTGGTCGTAGATAAAATATTGAAAAGAATGATACAGAGCCAACGAAAGCTCAGAATGATTAACCCATGGCGATGGAAAAGAGTTCCAAGGTTACCACGACCTGCCAACGTTCTCTCGTAATCATTCTACTTTAGATCATGTTTGGAGAACCCTTGTTCAAAAACTTTTCCAACGTTACTCATAAACACACCAACCTTATTAAAAAAAATTTTTTTTTTAAGCTTTCAATATTTTTTGAGAGAAGAGTATAAATACTGCACGCGTCTCATCATACTCAATTGTTCACAATGGATTCTTCTCCAGAGTATGATGATTTGATTGACATGTTCAATTTACCAGCACCTGTTTCACCTTTACCACCGACTCCAGTGGCTTCTCCATCCCATGAGCCATCTCAAGAGGAATCCATGATTTATGAATCTTTACCTGAACCACCTATGGTACCTGAACAATTTATTGAGACTCGACAACGAATGGAATTTCAAGAATCCTCTGATTCCGTGGAATCACCTGTTGCACCTGAACCAATTGTTTCTTCACCTATTCGGAAGGTAACTTCTCCTGTGCACAAGATAGCTACACCTGTGCATAAGGTAACTTCCCCAAAGCGAAAGATGCATTCACCAAAGCGAAGGGCAGATTCACCAAAGCGAAGAGAAGATTCCCTAAAGCGAAAGATGGATTCACCAAAGCGACGGGCAGATTCACCTGTGAGAAAAGAAGCTTCCATCATTCAACGAGATTCTCGACATTCTCCTCGACGAAACGAGAATGGGCCTCGAGATCCCAGGTTGTATCGCAGACCCGATTTCCAACCCTCGTAACGCAGACCTGATTTAGACCCAGGCGACCCCCGTATGCCCATCGATTGATTCCCGCTTCTCAAGTTTCGGCTCAAGTGTTTTTCCACAGCCAAGGTTTGGCCGTGCTGTGTCTCCGAGACAAGAGGTTCACGCTCACCTACGGTGTCGTCTCGTATGCTTTGGATCGGGAATGTCCCCACGAGCTGTTTAAATTTTTTACATTACCTCAATGTCGGTACCATTTGTGTGACGGATCAACAATCCAAGCTCAAATTTAAAGAAATTCAAGCGAGTTGGAGCTCTTCGAGTCCGTTCAAAAGGATCCCCGTGATGCTGTTAAATTCCAATGGACGAGACATTAGGGAATGTCCCTTTTGTACCG
Organism: Trichonephila clavata; assembly: GCA_019973975.1. Lineage (NCBI taxonomy): Eukaryota > Metazoa > Arthropoda > Arachnida > Araneae > Nephilidae > Trichonephila > Trichonephila clavata. The sequence continues at coordinate 34,327 of BMAO01024090.1, forward strand.
AGACACAATGTCATCGTTGGGTGGCCGTGCAAGGCATGTGCGCCATTCTGCATCAACCCATCAATCCCATTTTTCATTCGTGAGCAAAATTGGTGACTGCAAGCTCCGCTCACATCCTGTCTGAAACGTATAAAAGGAGAGCTCGTTTGGACGCTTCAAATCAGTTGCCTCTCGACTCGCCAGCAGCATGGACGCAATAGATGCCTTCCCAGAGCACCTATCCACCACCGTAGTGCCTGTGACGCTGCCCGAGAAAACCGAGACTTTGGAATATGCAGCTCGACAGGGCCTCGTCAAAGCGTTCATCCTGTATCAGGAGATTGCCGCGAAACGTGTGTTTGTCATGTTTTGTCACGATAGTTGGCATTACAAACGAAATCATTTGGACAATTTCAAGCGGGCAGTGTTGGCGGCGAGGATCCAAAATCCCTTTGAACCGGACGAGATGACGTGGGAAAAGGTGTTTCAATGCTTGTTGAGAAATCCCGATCGCGACCGCTCAAGAATACGGAAAAACGGATGGGATTCATGTACCAAAACATGTTTATCGTAAAAACTGGCTTTACCTTTGGCTTTCGCACCGTGAAACCGGGGGAGATTCATTTGATCCAAACCACCCATGTGCCCATGCTGATATACGAACTGCCCTCCTCCAGTTTAAAGCATCAAACTAATCTCAATCTGTATAGGAGGAGTTTTGAGTCATTTGACCAAATGCTCTATCATCGGAAAGTGTTGGAGCCCCATACGTCGTATCCAATCCCGGCAGGAACCCATTACATTTTACTCACAGTTCAAAAGACCGCATTTGGGCTGGAAATTATCTCCAAAACCATTCTTCCTCAACTCGTGGAGAGCGGATTCAACCTGGGGGATTTCCGAAAGGTGAAGCGATATAATCAGAAAGCATACAAACTGCCTCCTCCGACCCCGGCTCATGGTGAGACGAGCAAGCGACCTTTGGAGGAAGAGGTGTATTCTCCCTCCAAGAAATATTTTAGGATTCCAAAGAAATCCTCCAAAATACTCATTACACCGGTCGCACGACCCCCTGTGATGATTGCCAGACCTGCCTTGGCTGCTCCTCAATCCGTGTCCATTCCACCTCAGAAGATCCGTTTGTCAGATTCACGTGTATCTCAACCACCTCAGAAGATCCGTTTGTCAGATTCACGTGTATCTCAACCACCTCAGCAGATCCAATTATCAGATTCACCTCAGCAGATCCATTTTCTAGATCCACCTGTGTCTCAACCACCTGTGCAGATCCATTTTCCAGATCCACCTGTGTCTCAACCACCTGTGCAGATTCAATTTCCAATTCCACTTCAGCAGATCCATTTTCCAGATCCACCTGTCCATTCTCCAGATCCACCTGTCCAATTTCCAGAACCACCTCAGCAGATCCAGTTTCCAGATCCACCTGTGGAGCCTTCGATTCCGGACGCGTTTGACCATTTAATGTCAAACGTATCTGGAGACTATTCGGTGCCTGAACAAGTGATGGAAGCCCCCTAGCCCTTGCAAAAGAACCCCAGCTGATTCATACGGTGCCTTCCCTCTTTGATCCAAATAACGACATTATATCGTTTTTGGACCATTTTGAAGAGGGGTTGGCCATGGAACAGCAGGAAGCACCCCTGGATTTGACAATGCCTAGAATGAACCATATGAAAAGACAAACTGTTGGGTTTAAAGTGAAAAAACCTCTAGATTTGTCTTGCAAATAAATCTTGGCAGTTGTGTATGTATTTTTTGTAAATAATGATTGTTTTGTACATTTTGTAAATATTTTTTGTAAATAAAAAAAATGTTTTATGGAAACAAGTCTGATTTTTTTGTCCAAAAAAATACCAACCTTGACACATTACACAAGAGGATGTAAAAAAAATGGTTTAGGTACAAAATTTATTGGACCAGTGTCGTTCTCGCACTACGATTGTTTTTGGAAATCTGGGTCGGTGGCCGGATCGAGTCACATATTTCGAGCAAGACTATCCTTACACCTTAATTTTTGAGCCCAATTTTGGTGTGCACGTTCCTCGGTCGTTTGGAAAAACAGTGGTCGTGTTTACGAGTCATTTGGATTTGACGTGGGATCCAGGAATCGAGTTGAGATTTTTTCAATTGGGTCGTCCCCCGTCTTGCCGAGTTTGGGAGGCGTATCAACCCCACAATAAGGAGGCGTACGCGTTGAATCTCGCGCAATGCACGCATTTGGTGGACGTTTACGTGACATTATTAACGTGGTTGGACGATTGGGAAATGCATCGAGATGAAAACCTCCCTTGGCGCCTGCTGATGCCCCAACCTTGGAAACGGGTTTTGGAAAAACACGTGGAGCGCTCGCACCAAAAGGTCTTGACACATGGAATGCCAGTTGACGTCACGCTCCTGTAGCATATATAACGCCAGCAGAATCATTCTCTCTCAGCAACATGTCGAATCAACCCGCCTATTTTGCCCATGCCAGCGTGCTTCACCACCTGGGCAAGTCAGTGCCCATCGAGTTGTCTGTTGCCACCATTCCCAGGGATGGCAGTGATCCTGAAGTGCTCTGCATTACGGTGAACCACGAAGACCTGACCTCCACGCCCAAAGACATGCGTTCAAATGCCTGCAAAAACGCCCGTCTTCGTCTGGTGCGCCCGCTGCCCAAGAGTGTGCCGGCGCAATGGTTGCCCTATTGCGTGAGGGGCATGTTTGACCAGCTGTCCCAAGGAAGAAAAGGCCTCATCGTAGTCAAAAGCCCAAAGCAGCAAAAAATATTCAGAGTTGGGACTCTCCACCATGGCTTTGGAGATGCTGCCCAAATTCAACACCATTTGTGATGGAACCTTTCCCAACCCCATGCATGATGACCTCCACGAGGAAGGGGACGTGTCTCATTGCACCATGCTAAAATCGTTTCAATTTGCAAAATACCTGCAGCGGTTCAACAAGCTGCAGGTGGAATGGAGCTCCAAAGTTTCAGCTCTGGCAGTGTAAAAAAAATTGCTCATGGGTCCAAAAAAGGGAGACCGAGTCGACACAAGAGTCGACTCGGTCCCCCTTTTTTGGGTTAAGGAAGGTGCCAACTTTGGAGAGCATCTCTTTTAAAACTGGTACTAAAAAGAGGCCACAAGATTTCTACCAAGGATGGAGAGTATCCACCTAAAGGTGCCTGATGGCGCGTGTATTTTTTGCATGGTCCTGTTAGATAGAATCAGTCAATAGGTATCTCATGATATGGATATTGTTTCAATGTTGGAGAGTATCAGCCAATAGGAATCGATTCACGTGACCCTAAAGAGTATAAAAGGCGAGACATCAGCAGACAGAGACATTCTCTCTCAGAGTTCTTTTAAAGCAACGTCTCATCTAGCTTTCTTCGCCCATGCCAACGTATTTCACCGTGGAGGCAAGCCTGTGCCCATCGAATTGTCCATTGCCACGATTCCGGAGGATGGAAAAGACCCAGAAGTGATTTGCATTACGGTGGATCATTCCAACCTGATCACCACCTCGAAAGACTGCCGGGCCAACCGTTACACTAACAACCGCCTCAGTCTGAAGAGCCACATCCCTGGATCCCAGTTGGTTAGAGCGTCGTGCTAATAACGCGAAGGTCACGGGTTCGATCCCCTCAAGGGCCAGTCTTTTTACTTTCCTCTTCGATGATTGGCAGAGATGGAGGGAAAAAGGTATGATATCCTCCGAAGCTCCCTTGCATCTCGAGGCCCGTTAGCTCAGTTGGTTAGAGCGTCGTGCTAATAACGCGAAGGTCGCGGGTTCTATCCCCTCACGGGCTAGTCTTTTTACTTCCCTCTTCGATGATTCGCAGAGAATGAAGGGGAAAAAGGCCTCTCCTACATGTCACATTCATGTAGATCAAATGTTAAATGCATAATCTTACACTATTAAAATTCGAAGGTAAACAAACGTATCTATCTATCTATCTATCTATCTATGTGCGTCTATCTTCTCACGAACCGCACCACGCAGAAAGTCGCGGAAGGTACCAAAAGATCGGGAATTTTCCGGGGAAGCCGTATTGCCCACTTATATTCCGATATTGTAATTAGTTAAAAAGATATTAATTAAAAACCTTAAAAAGCCTAATTGTTTTACTCCTGCCGGTTGTTTACTTGGCGGAACTTCCCTTCAGTTTCGGCCGAGCGGTAATCTTACGTTTTCCACCATATTAAAATTGTCATCTAATTTTCGGTGTCAAAATGAGACAAAAAATAATTACAGAATCGGAAAGATCATTTATTTCGCCACGATACGGTATAATTTTTTTTGTAAAATAACGATATTTTCTATTTTTTTCGAATTTTTTAAAATAGTGTTAAAACTGATGCGTTTTTATGAAAATTATTTCTAAATCGTTGGGTATGAATTACTTTTCGTCTTATTAAATCGATATTCTACACTAATTAACTTCAAGCCATATTCTCTTTTAGATCCATTCATTTAAAAAGTAAAATTCCGAAAACTTTTTTTTTAAAGAATTTTTAAAAAGTAGTCTTAATTTTTACTTCACATTGAATAACTTCGTCATTTATGAAGATAATCTCACAAAACCTTTTTTCCGTGTGTACAGTAATATTATCCGTAACATATACTAAGATTGAAAAATTTGCTTCAAAATTACGGATTTTAAAAAACATTTTGTGATTTCCGTAAACTGCTGTTTTTCTGAGAAATAAACAGTAGTTTTTGTACATTTTTTATTTCAAAGTACGTTATTTTAGAAAATAGTTTGTGAAGTTTGAGAGCATTAACTTAAAAATAATGCCCTAAAAATGAAGGTAATGATTTTTAAAATAATTAAAAATACGCGATTTTACATTTAGCCAAACATTGGCGTCGAAAATTAGCTTTGCGCCAAAGAATTTTGACCTGTTTCGCCGTCGACCGCATCTAACTCAAGGGTTACACTAAAAATTCTGCCTTAAACAGGGGGAAATCTGTAACTTTGGAGAGTTAAAAAAAAATGCGAGTGAAAAAGTAATTTTATCGTCAAATTTCTTTATATAATTTTCAAAATTAAATAACTACATATGTCAGATTAAGGTGATAAAATGCATTTACAATGCATTTCTGAGATTCATTTAAAATATTTATCAGTATCGAAATTTTTGTTCTCTTTCATAAAACTTATAATTTACTTTAAAATAATGCCTAATGTATATTTCTTTTTTTGACATATAATTCCGTAATAAACGAAAAATTTGCCCATTTCGAATTTTTTTTTTGGAAATAGTTAAATAGGCATAAATTCCTAAGGAAAAAAAGCTATGTTCATAATACATATTCTTTATTATTAATTGCTTTTTATTAAAATTTGCAAAATATTTATTGATTTTTGATTACATTTAAATGTAATCTTCAATCGAAATCTTTCAATCGTTATGTGAATATCCTGCGCATTCCCTCCAATTAAAAATTAATTTAAATTTGAACCTCCCATTCATAATTGTTGCCTATTTTCATTTTCCGCTACGGGTCTGTGTGGCGCAGTTGGATAGCGCGTCGCTTCCGCTAGGCCGCACAGTGTCTAATTCTTATGTCTGGGTTCAAATCTAGAGCATTCGATTTTGTTCATTTCTACTTATTTTTCCCACCCGTAAATTAATTCTCTCTTCTTCAATGATTGAATTCACTTGCTGCATCCCCACTCATCTGAAATTTACTTCATTTTCAGTGCTGCCATTATGTAAGCAAATGGTATGTCACAATTAATTGCTAAATGAGCATTTTTAATCAATTTTATTAAAAATAATTAATAAGTTAGTTTTGTATAATCTAATTTTTTTCGCAGATACGTGTTTAAATAATTTTAACACAGAGTGGAATGAAAAACTATAAAATTAAAATTAAAAAAATTAAATGTTTTTTTCAAATAGTATTATTTTCTTTTTGAATGTTTTTTTCAGTGAATGTTAGCATATAACTAGGTTTTCCCCCAAAAGTGGATTTTTAACACTTATATATGTTTAATCAAACATCCAAACGTTTCAAGAGCTATCTGTAGAATTTTTTTTATTAGTATTTATTGATAATGGATTTAAATTAATATATTTTTTTATTAATATATAAATTAAATTAAATAAATTATTAATATATAAATTAAATTAAATAAATTATTAATATATAAATTAAATTATATAAATTAAAATAATTTTTTTTAAATCAAAGGAATGTTTCTATTATTTTATTATTAAATTAATTATTTGTTAATAAAAAGTATATCGCCTATTATTTAGGATAAAAATACGTTCTAGAGAGAGACATTTTTAAGCTAACTGTAAGTAACGATTGATTGATTAATGAAAACCTGAAAATTATTTTATTATTTTAGATTCCTAAAAACTATCTATTATAAAAAAAAAATGATTTTTTTAAAATCAAGCATCAGAATAGTTTTATGCGTTTTTATGAAAATTATTTCTAAATCGTTGCGTATGAATTTATTTTCGTGTTATTAAATCGATATTCTACACTAAGTAACTTCAAGCCTTTCTCTTTTAGATCCATTCATTTAAAAAATAAAATGACCAAAACTTTTTTTTCTGCGATTTTTTAAATATCCAGGGATTTTGATTTTTTCATTTCTGCTAATTTTTCCCACGTAAATTCATTTTACTGATAAATACTTATTTTAACATGATCCTCTGTTATTTTGATGTACTTTATATATATATATATATATACACAATTTAACTCCACATTGAATAACTTCATCAAATATTAAGATTATCATACAAAACTTTTTTTGCATTTGTAAAATAATATTTTACAACTTCTGTGAGAAGATTGAAAAAATCTCTTAAAAAGTATGGATTTTAAAGATTTTTTTTGTGATTTTCGTAAAATAACGTTTTTGCGAGAAATAATATAAGCATTATTTTTGCAACCTTTTTTCTTTAAAATTATTGTTGTTTCCAATCAATATGTGAAAACTTGGAATTTTCAATTAAAAATTGAGCCCTCAAAAATAATGAAAACTTTAAAAGACATTCTAAAGGCTTTGCGCATGCGCGAGAATCATTATTATTTTTTCCCCTCCTCTGTTTAACACTCAGTGGCCAAGGTCAAACTTGCTGTTCTTGGCATAAGTGAATGATGTTAATTTGAGTAATGGAGAAAAGGGGAATTCCCCCCTTTAGAATCAATGATTAAAAAAATAAAATGCCAAAAACTATCTTTCTTTAAAGAATTTTATAGAAAAAAAACAACTTTTTTTTTTACAAAACAATGATGTTTTGCATATTTTATGATTTTTTCCTCATATGAATCAATATCGTTGCGTTTAAATAAAAATGATCTTTAAAACTTTCAGAATCAGTGATTTAAAAAATAAAAAGCCGAAAACTTATTTGAACGAATTTTAATAAAACACTCAAAATACTTAAATCAATCATTTAATAAATTCTTCATTCGTAAAGATAATTGCATGAAACTTTTTTTCCGTATGTCGAACATTTCAAAAAATCCTCACAATTTTACTTCAAGATTTAAAATAGTAGTGAAATTTTGTAATTTTAAAAATCTCTGTCTTTTTTCAACATACAACTATTTTTAAAAAAAGCTACATTTTCGTTTCCGGGGCCTAAAAAATTGCAACGAAAGAATTGAAATGTGAGTGAGGGATTTTTAAAGTCGCACTGTTCACCTACTCCACAGTTTTTTGGCGACGGACTTGGAAATTTTTTACCACGGTCAAGTAACGAGGACGACCCCTGAGCTTTCACCCTTTTCTCCATTTTATTTGAGTGTATTCGGATTTTCAGCATTAACAAATATAAAAATGAAGATTAACATGTGGATTAAGTTATACCCTCGGTAATAGCCCGTGCAACGCCGGGCCATGAAAGCTAGTATGTAATAAACGGCATTACGCTGTGTTATGTTCAAAATTGCCTTTGAGATCTGGTTTAGAAACCGAAAGTGCAAGCACTGAGGATAGCCCGTCAACTAGTTCATCTAGCACTAATGTTTTAGCTAATCAAGATTGCACTTCTGAAGTTCTCTTCCAGACTTTTGTGGCTATGTTGAAAAACGGAAACCATAAGAGTTTAGTAAGAGCTTTAATTGACACCGGATCTCAAAAATCCTATATTTTAAAATCCACTGCTGAAAAACTGGGATTTAAATATGAAAGAGAAGAGGAATTTGTTCATTCTTTGTTTGGCGGTTCAAAAACAAAAATGTTTAGATATAAATGTTATAAAATTTGTTTAAGTGATATTTATAATTATTATACTTGTAATCTAAATGTGTATGACCAAGAAATTATATGTAATGATGTACCGAGTATTAGTCATGGTCCTTGGATAAAGGAATTAAAAAATAGAAAAATTAATTTGTCAGATATCGATCACAATTTGGGAGGGAAAATAGATATATTACTAGGAGCAGATGTAGCTGGAAAGAGAGCTACTGACTGGAACTATGTTCTATTTAAAATCTGGTGCTGTTGTAATAAAAACTAAATTAGGTTGGACGCTTATGGGGAAAACTTATAGAAATGAAACTAAGCTTAATAAAAATAATTTTATGAATGTTACATCAATGTTTGTAAATGATATGTGTAGTTCCGAATTGTACTCTCTTGGTATTACAGATCCCGTAGAAACTAAGTCAAAGTTAGAAGTTCAGAAAGAGACACTAAATAGTTTTTAAAAAACCATAAGTGTAGATCATAGTGGTCGATACGAGGTAACTTTGCCTTGGGTTCTGGACAGTAAACTTTTATCATCTAATAAGAAATTAGCTGAAAGTAGACTTGAAAGTACTAAAAGAAAATTAATTGCTTCGGGTAAATTTGAGGAGTATCAAGATCTTTTAGATCTTTGGTTATCAGAAAAAATAATTGAAGAAGTTAATAATAACAAAGAAAATTTCGTTCATTATCTCCCGCATAGGCCCGTTATTAAAGAAAACAGTACGAGTAAAATAAGGCCTGTATTTGACGCGTCCGCACGAACAAAGGGTTATCCTTCTCTGAATGATTGTTTGGAAAAGGGCCCCAATCTTATTGAAGTCATACCGACTATACTTAATCGTTTTAGAAAATATAAGATTGGGGTTATATCAGATATAGAAAAGGCTTTCTTACAGATAGGAGTAAGGGAGCAAGATAGAGATTTTTTGAGGTTTATGTGGTATGATAAAGAAAATAGGAATCACATTAAAACTTATCGTCACCGTCGAGTAGTTTTTGGAGTTACGTCCAGTCCTTTTTTATTAGGAGCTACATTAAATCACCATTTAGATAATGCTCCTGAAAATTTTGTTGATGTAGCTAAAATTTTAAAGAAATCTTTTGATGTTGACAACTTTGTAACTAGTTTTGAGAGCAAAGAACAGTTACAAAAATTTATAGTAGAATCAAAAATATTATTATCTTCAGCGCATTTTAATTTAAGAGGCTGGCAGTCAAATGTATTATTAAATCCTGAAAAATTTTCCGAGTTGGAAAAACAACCCGATAACTTTGAGACTATGGTTTTAGGATTAATTTGGAACCTCAAAGATGATTACTTATCATGTAATATTAACTGTCAGATAAATGAAGGTAAGGCTATAACTAAAAGGTCACAGTTATCCATAGCTAATCATATTTTTGATCCGATTGGTTTTACGGCACCTGTCACTTTAAAACCAAAATTAATTTTACAGGAAATTTGGAAACTAAAATTAAATTGGGATGAAAATCTCCCAGAAGTTATTTCAGATCAAATTAAAAAGTGGTTAGAGCAACTCCCTATACTCGTAGGTATTAAAATACCTCGCTGTTTAAATTTGAGCTCTAATGCAATTAAACGAATAACATTGCACGTGTTTTGTGAGGCAAGCAAAAGAGCATATGCCGCCTGTGTATTTTTGAGGGTAGAATACGCAGAAAATGTGTTCGTGAAACTGTTACAAGCGAAAGCTCGGGTTGCCCCCTTGAGAAATATATCTATCCCTCGCTTAGAATTGTTGTCATGTTGTATTGGTGCAAGACTGGCGGCTTCTGTTAAAAGTGACTTAAATTTGCCAGATGTTCGTGTTTTTCATATGACAGATTCAATTACCGCTTTAGCATGGATACAGCGCGACAAAGAGTGGAGGGTATTTGTTTATAACCGGGTGAAAGAAATACGAAACCTTACTGATGTTAGTAGCTGGGAGCACGTGCCTTCGGAAAAGAACTTTGTGGACATACTTTCTCGGGGTTGTAGCGCTCAACGGTTTATTTATTTAAGATGGTGGGAGGGCCCCTCCTGGCTTTACGAAAGTCAGGGTCAATGGCTAGCTCTAAAGCAGTCCCCGATGAAGAGGCGGTAAACTTAGAGTTAAAGAAATCTGTTTTAATGAATACCGCTAGAAAAGTAGAAGAGTTTTACTGGCACTGTAAATATTTTTCTTCTTATTTAAAAGTTATTCGCATGATAGCTTGGATATTTCGTTTCATAAAAAATGCCAAGAGAACCGATGTTTGTAAAACTTCGGAAATAACATTTTCTGAATTTGATCATGCGGAAAAAACTGTAATTAAATTAATACAAAAGGAACATGTGATCAATTCTAGACCTTTAACATACGTTTCTGAGGATGTTAATGATTTATCACCATTAACACCAGCCATGTTTTTGCAAGAGATTGAAACATCGGATGTAACTGACATAGATTGTCCAGATAATCAAGAAATTAATAAGAGAATTAGACATGTTCAAGCCACCCGAGAACAACTTAAAAAGCGGTTTAGAATTGAGTACCTAGGCCAACTGAGACAGCAAACTCAACGCCAACGGAAATAAAGACCCTTAACGGTGGGAGATGTAGTTGTACTTGAAAATAATTTAAAGAATCGAACTCTGTGGTCACTTGCCAGAATAATTGAACTTATTCCGGGAAAAGATGGACATGTTAGAGTCACTTGAGTAAGAACTGAGACTGGGGAACTGGTCAGACCAGTGCAGAGACTTTACAACCTGGAACTACTAGAGCCAGAAATTAATTTACCAAAAGAACAGACTGATTCGGTCATTCGCACAAAAAGAGGCAGAAGAGTAGTTTCTCCTAAGCGTTTGACATACGTCTAAAGTGTATTTTGTAAAGTATTGTTTTGGTGTAAATTTTGTTTTATTTCAGCACCAGCACTTACGGTACCCTTATTATTATTCATATTGTTGTATTTTATATGTTGTGTTTGAGTTTTTGCAGCTTCCAAAACTCAAAGGTGGGAGATTATTGCGAACGGAGACAGAAGAGAGTACAGAGAGTTACCAGCACAGGTGACATTTGACCCAGGAGAGCGCCTGGGTTTCTCTTCACGCCTGTGGCAATAGGGGGAGGCAACACGCTCCGAAGGAGGGAAAGAGGGGATTCCTCTAGATGAGTTTGGACGGAGGATTCGGCAATTTGAGCGTGCGCGATAATATTTAACCTTTATTTTATGCATCCATGTAAAGAGCTAAATAAATGTTTTATTTAAATGAGAAACGCTCGTCGCCACATCTTTTGTTGTAGACTCAGTTTACTGATTGTAAATGTGTTCTATTTCGAGAATCTAATTTTATATTGGACATTTTTCAAGACAGCAGTGTAGAGGGGCAGATATATGAACTCTGGCCTGCTGTGGATGTTTGGAAAATGGGGGACCAATTAAGATGCTAATAGCTTTTAGTGCAGAGGTGGGCACTTGTAATTTTTTCAGAGTGTTGTGGTTCACTAAATGGCGTAGGTGTGGTGAGCTAAGAAAAAGGACTACAATATTTATTATAACTGAGTAATACATAAGTAGAATAAATAAAATCTTACACTTTAAGGACCGCGTTTATAGCAAAACGCGAGATACAAACATAATTATAATAATCACAAATATAATAACATCAAATGTGATGTATTTATTATTAAACAGTTCCAAATACAGAAGAAATAAAACACTTTCAGCTAAAGTTAGTTCTCGTAGTTATAGTCAATAGAAGATTTAATCTGCATACTGTTCGCCTATCTTCAGTATTTCGGTATACTCGTATAATTACTTACTGCTTATCCTCAAGCAGTGCACCCAAGGTAGACCAGTCGATCGAGGTCGACTTAATGCCCACTCCTGTTCTAGTGTAATTATTTTTTTAAAAAATCAGATCAGATTATTTAATGATGCAAAATACCTTATTTGGAACTTTTTACGGATGTTTTTACCAATAGATGTTCATTATCAATTTCTAAGACCAAAAAAAAAACAAAAAAAAATCGAAAAAAGCAATATTATGACAAAAATAATTACTCAAATTGTGGTTACGAAACAAAGATAATGTTACGAAATAATTTTCTGGTTTATGTCAAGTAACACCTAAATACGTGATTTTCAATCTCCTCCAACAGGAAATACTTCAGTTTGAAATTACCATCCTAAATAAGATGACATTTCACCAAAAGCCCTTGTGCCGCTGAACAGTGCGACGTTAATAGCCTCTCACTCTGCGGAACACAAAAACCCCTTAATGTTTGCTTTTTGTAAGTACACTCTACATAATATCTTAGGAAAATTTTTATGTTAATGCTTTCTCAAACGGTTGAGAATATTCTGAATAATCAGCAAATAGTTCTGAATTCGTATCCAAATTTAAATCATCCTTTCGCAAAACAAAAAAGTGTTTTCGTTGTTTATGTTATCCGCAATTTCAAAAATCGCCGGTCTGAAAGCAAAATCTTTACATGTAGTAGAACACAGTTTTAAGAATCTAAATTCTTGCCTTCATCAAAAAAAAAAAAAAAAAATTCCGTTTTAATTATAAAGAAAATACCAGATCAGTATTTTAGTACCATAGCCAAACTGTATCACTTTTCAAAACGCTAGCACTAAATAATATCACCATGAGAATTAAAAAATACGCGCAATTCGAAAAAAGAATCAGCGTGTCCGTACAGAGTACGGGAAATGTGGTTATTAAAAAGGTTATCAGTTAAAGTAACGAAAGTTTTCAATTCATAATAGTACAAGTAAATAATTTTCATGTTCTCCAAAAACTAAAACCTGTACGAAATAAAATTACATTTATGTTTCAGTATTCAAAAAGATTTTTCCTTGTAACTGAATTAGTGCAACTGATAAATGAAGCTTTATTTTCTCTTAATCTCTCTCAGCTACATTATTTGTTACGCTGAAGATGGATTAGGACACGTTTAAACATTTAAAAGTAAGAATATTTTGACAAGAAATTACGGTAAAAATCAACATGAAAATAATTCTTAAGAACTGTTTTGAAATACAGTGAAATCAATTTCAAATGAAGAATATAGTAAGAGATTTTAAGAATAACCAAGATCAATAAATAATGATAATCAATATAATATAAAAAATATTTACTAATAGTAATATTATGCAGTATATAATAATCTTATAGTATAATTTTATAGTCTATTACATACGCGAACTTCATATATATTATATAGTAATTATTATTTTTCATAATAGTAATCATATAATTTAATTTAATAGTAATTATAAAAAAGAATAGTAATCATATTGTAATATTATAAAAATTATATATAAGAATACTCATATAACATATAATTTTTATGTTATTTATTTATAATTATTAAATAACTAACGTAATAATAATTATAAATAAATAACACATGTAATATGTATAAAAAATACAAAAAAAGAAAATTATTGTAAATAAAGAATATTTCATGATTATTATATATAATAATAAATGTATTTTTGTATTATATTATTAATAAATAATCACATAATATTATTAAAATTTATCATGAATATAAATTAAAAAGTGCCTAAAATATGCAATATTCCAATAACTGCAAGTTCCTTTAATGAATTTCCTCGAACGTTCAAAAAAGCATTTTTAAAATACAAAATAAAGTGAAAATGTACGATGTATAGCAATAATTAAAAGCACATGACTCATTTTTTTTAAAAAAAAATATCCTGAGTAGTAATTTACCAATGATATTAGAAAGATCCATATTCGAAAATAGCACAAAACACAACAGAAGACTAAACCAGATGGCTTCAAGAACAAATGCAATTTAAAATGGTTAAACTTTTTAAGAAATCGAATTATAATCGTCTGAAATTAATAGGGTTACCACGGGGGAAAAAACCAGGAAAAATTAACTGTAATATACGTTATCCCCATGACAACCACATTGCCATATAACAATATCATGGTAACCATATTGTAATGTTATCGCCCATCTCGGCGAACATAAACAACAACTTGGCGAGTAAACCCATAATATCAAACTAGAACTAAAAAAATTATAACAGTTAAAAAATTAAAAACTTCTCAAGCCTTCAAAAAACTACTATCAGGATGAAAAAAGATTGATGCTGGGATGTTACGATTCCATTAATGTATTGTTAATATATTCGAGGATATACTGAAAATAACTAGAATAATTTTCAATACATCCAAAAATTCTGAGTTTCGTTAATGAATTTCGTCGAACAAGGGACATTTGAAAATGCATTAATTAAAAATAAAACTGAAGTAAAATAAAGTGGAAAATAGCAATTCACTGCCAGTGGAAAAATAATTATTTTTGATAGATTAATTATTGTGACCGGCAAATTTGAGAACCGTAAGATCCACATTAAAACATACAGCAATCAAATTTCTTAACTTTTCTGTAAACTATTTCCATTTTGCTGCCACACGTATCCCATTTTTCGAAAGCTGAAATAAGCAAAAACTTAATCAAGAATAAATATTAAAAAAAAAAGCATTATTCGGCAACAAATTGGGCAGAAAGTGTGAATTCGGTAATCCTTTTCGACTATAAAAATTAAAAGCTTAGCTTCATTTTCTATTTAACAAAATATTCTTATACTCACGGATAATGTTCGAAATATCCATTTTCGAATAAACGGCAAAAGACGAAAGCTGCTATCCAGATAACGCTAAGTTTGGAAATGTACAAGTTAGCGTAAAAAATCGAATTAAAAGCGTTTGAAATTAGTATGGATAAAGCCACAAATATAAAAAAATAATAATTTAATAATATAAGTACTATAATAATAATTATAAATAGTAAAAAAATATACATAACAATAAACAAAAGAGAAACGAGCCTTACAGTAGTCGCATATGATGTGTAACATCTGACATGTTATCGTGGTAAATACGCAATAGTGATTTTAATCCTGAAAAAATGCATCGGGTATGATTGGAAATAATTTTCTATCGAACAAATATATCTTTAATGAAAATTTTATTTAATTAACACAAGAAGTAATGCAATTTTTTATCAAAAATATTTATTCTTGTTCAATTTGGGGAAGAGCGGAGACAGTAGATTTATGAAAACTAAAATATGACACATATACTTGTGATTTCAAAGTATTTTAAAAATCGTTGAAAAACAGCGCCAATAAAACAGCGTCACTGTTAGTTGTCGAAACATTTCGATTTGTGTTCATATCGAGCTTGAGTTCATCTTTCAGAAAAGCTATGAATGACTTAGATTCTGGCAAACTAAAGTTGACGTTAAAATCACCATTCAAAATCATGGGAAGTGAGTGAGTTTTTTTAAAAAAAAGAGCAGAACCTTCTTCGGTATACGGTAAAAGTACAAAATGAGGGAATTTTTAATTTTTTTTAACTGTTTGATTCGGAGAAATGTATGCGACCACCGAAATGACTGTTTGTCCATTTTCAAATAAGCATTCTGCCGCACATATGTCCCCACTATATTGACTAACAATACCCAGTCCACTTGTTTGACGATCAATAATGACCATATATTACTTACTCGTATTTTTTTAAGAATGATGATTTTTGTCAGACGCTTAACAGTAAATATAGTTATTAATATAGTTAACACAAATAAATATAACTTCAGATTTCATACACAACGTGCCCTGACACTTTGATAATTGAGCGTAAGAATCGCAAGTTTATTCTGGATGAAGTCTTATATAATAAGACTTGCTGGAATGTGCGAAGTGGATTTAGATTCAAGTAAACGAAACCGAATATTTGAATTCCAATCTTTTCAAATGCTAAATTTAACAATATAAAACAAAATGCTGGCGGCTTGGTTGCTACTAAAGTTGGACCCCGATACGAGGGTAGCGAAGATACACCATCAAGCGCATGTTTAAAAATTAGAAATATTATATTAGAGAAAATCAAAAATACCCGTTTACTTAATTAGTTAGTTTTTTTAATCGAGAAATCTTTTTTGATCACAATTAAAAATTTTATATTGACAGCGACAGGAATTAACCTCAAAGTATGAAAAGGATTCGCACTAAAGTATTTATTCAAATAATTCCATATTACTTACTCGTATTTTTTTAAGAATGATGAACTTTGTCAGACGCTTAACAGGAAATATAATTATTAATATATAGTTTACACATATATAAATATATCCTCAGATTTCACACACAACGAGCCCTCAGACTTTGACAATTGAGTATAATTTGCAAGCTTATTCTGAATGAAGTTCAATAAGACTTGCTGGTATGAGCGAAGTGAATTTCAAGTCATAAAAACGAAATCGAGTTTTTGAATTCGAATCTTTTGAAATGCTACATATAACAATATAAAAAAGCTGCCGGCTTGATGACTACTAGAATTGAACCTCGATGCGAGGGTAGCGAAGAGACACCACCAAGTGCTCTGATTGGTCAAATCAAACAGCTCGCTCTTCCCCGGCTTGATGGCTAGTAGAATTGGACCCTGAGCGAGGGTAGCGAAGAGACACCACCAAGCGCTCTTATTGGTCAAATCAAACAGCGCGCGCTTCCCCGACTTCCTGTTACGCATTTCCGTCCCTTTTCACGAAATCACTCCAACAATTATCCAGCAACCGAGAGTAAAGATGTTACACATCAAAAATGCATTCCAAATAATAAAAAATAATAAAATTTAAAAAAACAACAAATTACAGTGCAAAATTTTTTAAAAAAGAAATAATAAACACAAAACAATAGTTTTTAATGAAGAAAATAATGATGGCAACCCCAGTAACAAAAGTTAAAAATGAAAGTAACCATATCAAAATGTTATCGTTCAACTTGGCGAATGTCAACAACAACTTGGAGCGTGGCGTGTGCTGATATCTGATCTTTCGATTTTTTAAAAATAAAATACAACAAATATACATGAGGATACGGAAAAAGCAAATTTTAATTTTCTACGAGTACTCCAATACACAAATAAACGTGAGATATTCTTAGAAATGGAATTTTACTACAAATATTTCTTGTTTATTAGAATACTCAATATTCAATTATAGAATCTTACATCTTATTCCTTAAATCAAACAAAATTTAAAAATCATCAAAATTATGATGTATAATGTTTCAAATTTCCTATTATTACTAGTTTCTTTGTTCATTTAAAGAGTTAACTAATAAACAAAAGATAAATCAATTTATAAAAAAAGAATTTACTCTAAAGAATATTCATCTGCATCGTAATGACGCCAAAACTGCAATGGGAGTATATATTTTTGACATATGTAATCGCGTGTATAGACTTTTAAAAATCTTATTTAAAGACTAATTAATGTATATTAATTTTCATTTGACCCCATTTTGATATGGTTACTTTCATTTTTAACTTTTGTTACTGTGGTTGCCATCATTATTTTATTCATTACAATTTATTAACTAATGTAAAATAAATAATGCTTTTAACACAAGCCATATTCCAGTCTTTACATTTTTCAAGAATAATGTAAAAACTACTCACTCTCAAGGATCTCTGAATTACGTTCGAATCGAGCGCGATTCTGAAATACTGCCTTATCGGATTACGGACATATAAGCAGTGATTGCTCCTAATTAGTCATTCAATTGTATTAACAGATGATATTCCAATGAGGAGGAGGAAAACGTCTGCGCTTTTGGCATAATTTTTCGAGATCCCGCTTTCTGCTATATTATAGACACTTCTGCCGAGAGCAGATTATATTGTGAAATTAGTCAAAGACGCCACAAACCACACTGGATTTAGAAAAGTGTGGATTCTTTTTCTCTCATAAGACTCTTTCGATCCGAGCACTTTTTTGAGATATTAGAAATTAATCCTATATTTTTTATTCGGAGTATTCTGTTTTTATTTCTACTCCTAATTAAAGTTCAATACTGTAAGAAAATGAAATCGTTAAGATATTTTGAATTCCTACATAATTGAAGAATTAGAGAAATTGTAAAAAAAAAAAAAAAAAGTAAGAGTGATTTTAAACTTTTTAAATATTACAAATAAGCTCAGTAATATGTAACTAAAAAAATTCTAAAATATGTTAAGGATTACTTAAATTATTTCATGATTGGTAAATTTTAAGGAAAACTGAATTAATGAATCATTTTTCCCTTTTCAAAAATTATTAAAATTTTCGGTACTTCTACGTTTTGCTGGTGCATATCTCACCAAGTTGGTGTTATTGGCGATAACACACAACATATTCATAAAAAAATATTAATAAATATTAGTTTTCATTGATTTTTCATCCATTTTTGATATATAATGAAAAATAAGTTAGTATTTACGCATTATCGCAACCATGCCAACTTTCAAGATAATTGGCCAAGTTTGCAACCCTGATTTTGTATGTGTCATACGCGCTGATTCCACAAGCATGTGCTTTGTTTCATAAAATGTCGCTAATGTGGTTGCGATAATACGTAAGTACTAAGAAGTTACTAACAAGAAACTTGTTTTGTAGATGTGATGGTAAAAGGTTCTTAGGGGTTCCTTTTTGGCGTCAGTTGTATCATTTTTGGCGGCGGCGAAACGGTAAAGTACCAAATTTCCAATTTATTTGACTAAGCAATCTTTGTCATTTCTCTCTTTAAAAAGTGGGAGAAAATTTGCATTAAAATATCTGGGATTGTCGGAATTGAGAATTATCACCAAATTGGCTAAGAAATTCTCTAAAAAAGTTTGAGTTTTCCATTTAACAAACGTAACGTTATAAGCGTTAGACGTTTAATAAAAAAAACATTTAAAAAATTGCTTTTTGTAAAGATGTTAAATTACACTATGTTTCAGTTATTTGTTACAAATGCGAGAAAATTTTTATTAAAATTTCCGTTGACAAAATGCATAATTTTGCGCCCACTTGTCGGGGAGTGAGCAACGCCCCACGCTTTTAACCACATATTTCCCGTAGGAATATGGGGACAAAATATACCTTATATTACTCGCTGATAATGTAGCTTTTCATTGGTGAAAGAATTTTTAAAATCGGTCCAGCCGTTTCCTAGATTAGCCGGAACAAACATTTTAACAGACAGACAAAAATTTTAAAATTTGATTTTTTGATATAAGTTTAGTATATACCTTTTAATGCATTTAATAAAAAGCTGCTAATTTGAAATTACAAATAACACTTCAATTTTATTTATTTGTGTATATTATTATTTTAGTAATTAAAGAATTTACGTTAAAATTGAAAAATACCTATTATTGAATTCCTGGTATCTGAAAGAATTAGAAAACAATTAAAAAAACTTATAGTTGCACATAAAACAACTTAGTTAAATTTAACAACATTGTAAAAGTTTTATCTAAAAGTACAATTTTACTACGTAAAGAAATCTGAAAAGGTACTATGTCTACTCATAGTCTTTCGGTAAATATACTTCGAAATTACATTTTCTTATAATAAATGCTTATAAAATATTGTGCTTTTTGGGTCATGTTAATGTATTTGATAAATTTCTGAATTGTAGCTCTCATAAATTGTTTCTAATTTGTTATTTATTATTGTGAAGGGATTTTTTTCCAGTATGGAGCAAGCCAATGAATGTGAGGAATGAACATGAAAAAGAAACTTATTTTCTTTCCGATAATACGTTTTCTTTTAAAACTGGGTTTAATTTTCAGTAATGTTATAATCGTATAATGGCTAATACGCTATTGTTGTTTTACTAAAATAAAAATTAAAAATCCAATTTTTCGGGGGGTCAAAATAAAATTCACTGAAGTAAGACTTTGTTAAAACTGTGCATTTATGTTTGGTGGAGAGATTTAAATGCTTTCTTTAAAATTAATTGTTTCTTTTCATTATGGAGGGGTTATCAAAAGCGAAACTTGTCAAACTTGCTGTAAGTGGTAACCACAAAATTATTATGAA
>BMAO01024091.1:0-20694 GCA_019973975.1 Trichonephila clavata
TTTTCAAATTAAAGAAAACACCTGTTGAGAATTTATTAAATTAAATGTTTTATTCAAGAAATACAGCTACAGACTAAAAAGAGTAATATTGTATAATATATATATATATATATATATATATATATTAATATATATATATATATATTATATATATATATATTATATATAACTATATATAAAATTGTATTTTAAAAAGTTTGTGAAATTAATAAATGGTAACAAAACAATACTACTTCAGATAAATTTATTATAAATATTCTATAATCTAGCAACATCGATATATCATGAAAAGAAAATATATAATAGAAAATTATTTAAACAATCTATTTAGATGAAATAAAATACATAAAATCTGCCGTTGTTTAAAAAAAAAATAAGAATATATAAGTAAATCTTCATGGCACGTTCAATAATTCTGTTTATATCAACAATATAAAGGAATACATAAAAATGCATTTATTTGCAGCCAATAAGCTTTCGAATACAAACGGAATTCATTCAGAGAAATTATTCATATACAGATTTATTTAAATTGAAGGTGTGAAATTGTAGGATTTAAAAAGAGAAACTGAATTCTTTCGCAGAATACTCAATATCTATTAATAAAGTGTGGCAAAGAATTTAAACAAGAGGACATAAAATAAATATTTGCGTTTAACACAAAAGAAAATCTTCGAGAGAAAGGAAAATGTTTTTAGAGTTTTCAAGTGTGTACGATACAGCCGGTGAGTGTGTGGTGGGCATGTCATCTTATTATTTTTTGACTCATTTGAATTTTAAGTTATATTTCAATAAATTTGGTAAGGACTTTTTTAGTCTATGACTGATTAATATACAGGGATTCTTTTTCTATTTTGAGTGACTTTTAGTTCTTAAAATTCCATTTATCGTGATATTGACGTCTCCATAATTTTGAATTAACGATATTGTCAAACATGTAGTAATAAATGTGTTCATGGATTGCACATCTAAGCTTCAAGTTTATCCCTTAGTTTTATATTTTTTGCTCAGTAAGTTAATTATTGTGTTTAATAACTCTTATGTCGAAAATAAAAAAGATTTGTAAATTAAAGATAAAATATTTCTTATATTCCCTCTCTTATATCTAAATGTATTTTTAACTTTAATTTGATTTCCGCCAAATATCATAAACTCATTTTGTCTCTTAATGTAAAATATACTTAACTATTTTAAAATACACATAGAATTAAAAAAAAATCAAAATATGATCAAAATAATCATTTGAGTATATTAAATCCGACATTTTGAGTTTGATGTAAATTATATGTCTTGGAAAAATGTGCATAAGAAATGACCATTCTGAAAAAAGTAGATTAATTTTAAACATTTGTAAACTTTATAGATTCAAAATTACACTTTTTATCTTGAAAACACTATAAAATGTGTTTTCAGATACATAAAGAAACTTTCTATTTTTATTTCGTACAATGATATTTAACTATGTCTTGCGCAATTAAAACACATTTTCCGTCCTTGATTTATATTTGAAAATAAGACTTTTTAATGTTTTGAAATGAAATAGATAATACATTAAGTATTTATTTTCTAAACAGAAATTAATTTGGGCTAAAAATGGTTCTTAACCATTAGGTTATATTATTTGATGGATTGTTTTCCTTCTAATATTGAAGCAAATTTTAAATGTTCAGTTCAAATATTATTTTTTAGTAATTTATATTTCGAAGTAAAAGAGAAACACATTTCACAGCTTGAATCTTCATATGGAAAGCAATATCTATGCAACATATGATAACAATGTGAAATAACTCGATATAAATCTTAAACAGTCTACCTTAACATGCGGCTGAAAATAATTTAAATTGATGAAATAAAAATTTTTATTTCGTTTAGTCTTTATTTCGTAAGAACAACAAAAAAACATCAGATTTTAAAATGGTCTCTAAATATTATATTTATTTATGCTCAAATTGAAAGAAAAAATATAATAGATATAATAAAATATAATAATATTTTATATGGCTCACTTTGATTATTAAAGCTTAAATCAAAAGCAAAATGTTTATTTTCTATAAGAGAATTCATCTTGAATTAAAGAACAAGAAATTTGGTGACAAGGTGATAAACAAAGCAATCTGAAATTTTGCAATATACAAGGGGTGATCAAATGAAAAGGTACGAAACGACACGGTGGGTACAAATATAGACTTTATTCAAAATATACACCATAGGCCTGAGCACAACGATCCACTGATGAACAAGCCGCAGGATTCCTTGTTCCCAGAATTCCTGTGCTGTGACGAGACCCAGTCCTTCACAGTGTCCTTGAGTACGTCATCCGAGTTGAAGCGCTTTCCTTTCAGATATTTCTTCAGTGGACCAAACACATGGAAATCGCAGGGTGACATGTCCGGACTGTAGGACGGATGGTCCAACGTCTCTCATTGGAACTTGTCCAGTTCCAT
This sequence comes from Trichonephila clavata, assembly GCA_019973975.1. Classification (NCBI taxonomy): domain Eukaryota; kingdom Metazoa; phylum Arthropoda; class Arachnida; order Araneae; family Nephilidae; genus Trichonephila; species Trichonephila clavata. The sequence continues at coordinate 2,445 of BMAO01024091.1, forward strand.
TTGTGTGACTCTGGAGACGTGTGGACGCGCGTTATCATGGAGCAGAACCACACCCTCCGTGAGCAGCCCCGGTCTTTTGTTCTTGATGGACCTGCGTAGGCGTCGGAGTGTCTCACAGTACACATCGGAGTTAATGCTTTTTCTGTGCTCGAGTCATTCTGTGCTCGCACCATTTGGACGCCGCTTTTTATAAGAGCTTTTGCTCTCTCCTGCGCATGCGGGCACCCGCGCATGATCCGATCCCAGTCAGAGTCTCCAATGGCATCCCGAGATGTCTCGCTACATTTTCCTTTGCGGAATATGCAAATATTTAACAGTTTCATTTTTATGTCGTTTCGTACCTTTTCATTTGATCACCCCTTGTATTATAAATAAGAAAACATTTTAATAATTTCAGTAGCATAATATTTAAGCGAAAGTCTTCTAAATTTGTTAATCCTGAATAATGGAAAATATAGTTTTCAAAATAACAATTATATGCATTTCATGCATAATAGAATTAAGGATTTAAAATTCAATGCAAAATTTTTATAAATTGAATGCTTGCAATATAATGTATTTTCTTACTTTACTCTCTTTCATGCTTATGTCGTTATTTATAATTATAGCATGAAATTTCATTATTTTATTCTCTATTTTGCTAAGCACAATAAAAAAATTTCAAAATTGATTTCGAGAGGAAATTAAATATTATATTCAAACACAGTGAACAACAAACAATAACGAGTTCACGCTCTTAAGGAAAAATAAGTAATGCAAATATGGTATTCAGCCTTCAATAAATTTTCTATCCAATTATGTTTCATATGTAAAATCATACATTCTATTACATATGCATGAAAAATAATGTATTTAATCCGTTAAAAAGTAACTTATATTATATATATTTTGTATATTCGCTTTTGGAAAAATTCCAGAATTATTTAGAAAGACTATAAGTGCTATTGTATAATAGAAAATCTCTTGTGATGGTAAGTCTTCTCTAAAACAGTTTGTTCATTAACCAATCGATAGGTCACCAATAACGTTCGCATAACAATATATCCATGGTAGCTTAGTGTTCATCGTCCCGGACTCTTGGTCATCGTGTCAGGAGTTCCGACTCCTTGTCCCATTGAAAATCCGCGGTGTTGAGGTGCCGAAAATCAAAGTCATGTAGTGTAAGAGTTTGGAGAGGGGGTGACCGCTCAGGTGTCACTTGATCAGGGTTCAAAATTACGAAGTCCATCACCAGTAGTCCTTGTGCTGTCAGTGTGACGTCAACAAACACACACAGTTACTCACGTAACCTCTAGAAAGACAGCTTTTCAAATTAACTCGTTACCTGTGGCGCCCCAGTTTGACAGGGTGCAATCATGTGTGTCACGGAATTCGAGCGATGACGAGTATACTCGTCAATCACAGAGTAAGTTGCTTTGTTAAAATATTAGATCAAAAAAGTTTATTTTATAAAAATTATCAATTTTATTCTTATACTTATTTAATTGGTTTGCATAAATGTGTATTACGTACATATTAGTTAAAAAAAAACGCAAGAAAAATTAAATACATTAAATACATAAATAGGCTAACAACTAAAATACATTATCATCGCACATAAATAACGAGCTTGTACGCTGTTTCAACCGGTGCATACGGGGATGCATGTGTTCATTTTAAATTTTTCATGTTTTTGTATTTGTTTTACTCAGGCCTGGCCTCAAAATGTTCTACACATTTTGAAATAAAAGAATATATTTTTACTCAAAAATTACGATTTAAGTAGCCACTGATCACTACTTTTTACGCATGACGAGTATATTCGTCAATATACAAAATCATACAACTTCTACATGACGAGTATACTCGTCAATCAAAGTTAACTGATTAATCAGTACTTTTTAGATGCAAAGATGTTGTTTCCTGTATCATGCTTCCTTTTTATCTTGAAAGATCCGAATATTCAAGGTAAAAATTACAATTTAATAGCCAATGCGTGTGTGTGGTAACTACTTTTTACGAATGACGCGTATACTCGTCAAGATACAAAATCATACAACTTCTACATGACGAGTATACTCGTCAATATATAACATTATACATTTTCTGTATGACGTGTATACTCGTCAATCACAGTTAACTGATTAATCAGTATTTCTTAGATGCAAAGATATTGTTTCCTGTATCAGGCTTCCCTTGAACGATCCGAATATTCAAGGTAACTCTTCAACGAAATATGTAGAATAATTTCATTTAGCAGATTAATATAGTCAAAATGATTTCATTTAGAAAATTAATTTGTGGCAAATAATTATTAAGTCTAGCGGATTATAATGCTCAACTAGTTTTGCCCTAGCACTCTATTAATACACTTTAATTGTGTAACTCACTTATGCATAACTTCTCATTAAAAGAATAATCCTCTCATTTTCATAATGAGATTTAAGATTTATCTACGCGAAAAATTGTACAGTTTAAAACAAACTCTAGATAACTTTAATCATTAATTTCACACATACAAAACTCTTGAATTATGAAATGATATTTCCATACATAATCCCCTTAGTTCCGAAAATTTTGGAAAAAATAAAATGTCTCAGATTTATTCAGAGATTGTAAAATACATTTCCACTGCTGTGGTTTTCTTGAAACTAAAATCGTAGATAAAAAATCCACAAATGAAAAAAATTTACATTTTGTTCGAAGTCAGAATGAAATATTTTTAAAATGAAGAAAATGTCGAAATGTCGAAATGTAAGAAATAAATAAGGCACCATTCTGTTTCGTCAACGTAAAATGTTTTGGACCATATTTTCTTAACTTTTTGTAAAATGAAATAAATGAAACAAATAATACAAAAAAAAAATAATCCGATTCCTACTTTGATGGTGCCATCTGTTTCAGCTAGTTGTAACTTCGTCAGAAATAACGCAGAATAAATATAAAATTAAAAATTTAATTAATGAAGTAATGTTTGAAAAACCAGTAATGGCATTCAGTGTCATCCAATACAAGTTTTAAAAAATGTACTTGAATATGAGTCGTAAAGTATTTGAGTATTAAAGTTGTATAAAAAAGTATTTCCTTAACGATTGGAAATTTAAACAAGATATATTTATAAATAAATAAATATATGTATGTATATATATATATATTATATATATATATATAATATATATATATATATATATATAGGGAGAGTGTTAACTAATAGTAAGAACTGAAAAAGAGGGATCTAGAGATACATGTAGGTATAAATCGTTAATGGTGTGAAAAGGAAATTATAAGTTCAAGCTTGAGATGGGTAATTTATTTCAAGTTTATTTAAGTTCTATAACGTAAAAAAAATGTTCAGTGAAAAAAACATACAACTTAATTTTTAAAAAAAATGAAATTTGTATACACGATAAAGTTAGAACAAAGGCTATACAAATGATAGGGTTATGTAAGATTCATCAAATGTATTGAATTTAGTTAAACGTCTTTTTGAGTTAATAAGTTTCGGATTTCCTATGAATATGGGAATATATATATTAAGAATTCGATAATTATAATCCAATTTAGGTTAAACATTTTCTGATACGCATTTATTTTCACATTTTCGAAACATTTCTTCAATACGAGTAATATTAATTCTTTAAAAATATAACTATACCACATTTCGAAACATGAAAAAACCAAACAAACTACACTGGTATCCAAAAGTTAAGCATAAATCGTAAAATGCGAAAATCATGGAGTAAATATTCTTAAAATTATTCCAAATTTCTTGCGGATATTGATTGGGTGAAGAAGAAATATTGGGTTTATGCAAAACTTTTCAGTCGAACACTCCCTGCTCGAAACACCGGCGCATGTCGGAACACGGAGAAACCGATTCACGCAGCATAGGTAGTTCAGACAAGTTTCGTGCAACTACTGTGCGAAGGAACGTTGTTAACCATCATATAAGGTGAGTGATGGCACAAAGACGCCAATTGGACATGTTTACGAAAGGAAGAATCGTTGGAATTTTGGAATCCTCACGATCACAAACAGAAGTGTCTCGAGTTCTGAATGTGAACCAATCTGTGATCTCAAGACTGTGGCAGAGGTTTTAAAGAACGGGAGATGTTGCCCGACAACCAGTATCAGGTCGACCAAGAGTCGCAACCCCTCGCCAAGACCGATATCTGGTAAGAACTGCGCGACGTCAGAAGGGCAGTACTGCCAGTGCACTGGGTTCGGCGCTCACAGTCGCCACAGGAATATGAATTTCGAGACAAACTGTTTATAGGAGACTCAATCATGCTGGTCTGTATGCCAGAAGACCAGCAATTTGCATTCCTCTCACTTCTGCGCATAAACGGGCTCGTTTGAACTGGAGTTTGAAACATCAACATTGGAGTGTGAGAGATTGGGCCAATGTGATGTTCAGTGACGAGTCGCAGTTTAGTCTGAGTAGTGATTCTCGGCGGGTAACGATATGGAAGAACGTGGAACACGTTTTGAACCAAGAAACATAACGGAAAGACATCATTTTCCATCAAGGGGAGTAATGGTATAGGCAGGCATCTTGATGGACGGCCACACAGACCTCCATTTCTTTGACGCGGGGTCTGTGACTGCTCAAATATACAGAGACGAAGTTCTTGAGCCTTATGTTCGCATGTTTCGAGGTGCTGTCGGTCCTGACTTCATATTCATGAATAATAATGCGCCATGTCACCGAGCGGTGCTGATTGATGACTTCCTTGAAACGGAAAACATCCACCGTATGTCGTGGCCTGCGAACTCCCCTAATTTGAATCCTATCGAGCATGTGTGGGATATGCTCGAGAGACAAATTGCAGCCCTTTCGCACCCACCAAGCTCCGTTACAGAATTGAAGAGAGCTCTCCAATAAGCTTGGAACCATTTGAGCCCACAACTCATTCATCATCTCATCGCAAGTATGGTAAATCGCTGTGCAGCGTGCCTGGCTGTCAGAGTTGACCACACGCCTTATTAAACTGCAGCATCAGTATTTTATTTAATGTTTTCTTTCATTTTTTCTTTAAAGTGTGAATCCTTGATATGCTCAGTTTTCTTTCAAACTGCTACTTTGGATAATAAAACTAATTATTATCATTCTTTTGATTTGCTTCCTTATTTTATAACCATTTTACACTCGCATATCACGTTTTCCGCCATTCTGATTTACAGTTCCTTCTTTATTCACATTTTTATCAATTATGCTTAACTTTTTGACACCAGTGTAAATAACAAAATGAGTATTGCCGATATTCTAAGAAGTTTTCACTACTTTTCAGAATATTAATTTCTACACAAAAAGAAATTGTTCGATATAATAATTGATATAAAGATATTTATGTTTCAGATATTTGTACTTTTATTTATTCACAGTAAGTATTAATTTTATTGATTTATAAAATTGTATACACTTCTTTGCTTTACATTATAGATTCTTATCCAAAAAAAGATATTACTTCACAAATAATGCAAACTTCTGTAAATCTTACAAACAGAAAGTGAAAAACGAGTTTAAATAAACATAACAGTTGAATAAACAGAAATTATATGATCCTTTTAGGCACTGTCATCATCTTCTTGAATTTATGCTTTCAATCATTAATCTCAAAAATGTTTTCTACAAATATAATGAAACAGAATTAAAGATGTATTAACAAAATTTCAAGATGTGTATCTCTCTAGTCGAATATTTTAGTAAGTTTATACAGAATTATATATTAGTTTTAAAAAAATACGTATTCTTCTTTCAAATGTTGGTTGGTGATAGAATTGTAATTGAAAATTGCGTTTATGTAAATATTTGCTTTGAGATTTTTCTCACCTTTTACAGAAAGCTAAAGATGTACGAAGAATTCATATTTCCAAAATGTGAAAATTCTGATTGCTTTCCTACCTCTTCTTTTGTTTGCTTGATCCTATCTGAAACTTATTCGTGTGTAGGCAGTCATATTTTAAGGTGCGTAGTTATATTCCAAAATGCGCTGAACAGGAAAACTGTAAATGTAATCTTTTTAAAAAGAATAATTCAAACTTAAATTAGAATAAAATTTATTAGAATTATTCAAACGTAGATGGTGATGGAAAAATGCTTGCTGATTATCCTGGTTTTGCTAAACCTTTATGAAAACACTTCTAAATTAATAATTGTCTTTCAAAAAAAAGTAACACCTTCAAATTCTTTTATTCATTTCTAAAAGAAGTTTTTATTTTCAGTATGTTTTTTTCAGTAGCTTTAGATTCATTGAAAAGTTCATTAAAGTCTGTATGTGAAATTTTTCTCATAGATATACAAAAAGTGTAAGTATCTGAAACAACGGAAGGCCTTATTTTCTTCAAAACGTTTCTTTAAATTGATATGTCTTCAGTTTTCATTGTCTGGTGCCAGATAAAAAATTGTATAAACTATAATCATCTTATTGAAAGAATGTTATGTTTTGGGATACAATAAAATGGCATTTCGGATCAAAATTTTAAAAACATTTTTATGTGAAGAAATCTTATACATTTAAAAGAAATACAATTCAACTCAGTCTTATTTTGGAAAAATTTGTGTGGGATCTATACGCGGTTCTACTAATCCCTTAATGACACTTTTCGAAAAATATTTATTTCAACGAACTTTCGCAGAGTAAGAAAGTGTGATTATGCAAATGAAGTATATTATATAAATTCTGTATTCTCGGGTTTGAAGAGTTAGCAAAGAGTTGGCAAGTGAGTCGGTGAGTTAGTTTTTTAGTTGAAGATTGAAAGATCGTGGAATTATTAAGAGATTTTGGAGTTTGTCTATGAAAAGCATTACTGAGAGGGGATCCAACGACAATGATTAAATACAGATAAAAATCTCCTGCAAGATTCAAGTGTAGAATCTGCTTCATAAAAGTACAGGTATCGTGAGCCTTGTTTAATTAGAAGTTAGCTTATTAGTGAGCGACGTATTTTATACTGAGCGTGTTTAAGCTATCGGGGAATCAGTTGAGGTTCCGTAGTATTATCCCCGTGTTATTGAATATCACCTCATCACTCTACTATCTGATCAATTATCTTAATTAGATTGTAATTGTGTCTGATTGATATTTTGGTAACAATAAAATAGTTACTGTGAAATCAAGTCTGTTAATTATTCAGTTTCTCCCACACACCTACCTGGATCTGCGGGTGGACAAGGGGTTTCAGATGGAAGCCGGAACCATCCGGCATTACAAAGTAAATTTATAAAAGTATTCAATAAGAACACAGAAAGTAAAAATAAGTATCAAAAATGTAGCGAAATAGTTTTTTATAAAGAAAAATTCAATCCAATCGAGAGAGATAATATCCTACATTAATGACCACAGTGTTCAGAAAAAGCTCGCTTACTAGAAACACTTGAAGTTAATTTTGAGAAATCATTATCTTTTCTTAAAAAGGTAAAATTGGTCGCAAATTTGTATAAGGAAGTTTTATTAAACTCTATTACCGTATTTACTCGAATCTAAGCCACACTATTTTCACAGTGTTAATGCTATTAAATAGAAGTGCGTCTTAGAATCGAAGGCAAAACACCTTTTGGATGTGGGAAATTGAGTTCTCGCCCTCTTTGAAAGGAAAAATGTAACCGTCCATTCTGACTACTTGCATTGATGACTCTTTCCATTCCACAGTTTATCTTCTGTATACCAAGTCTACACTTAACATCTTTGTCTGCTCGTATTTAGGAAATCTTTATGAATTCACTTTCTTTTAATTACCTAAACATAAAAGAGAGATATTGATAATAGCTTCAAGACGAGTTCACTGTGACGCAAGTATGAAAAGGAGGCGATTTTATATGCAGAAAAAAACAGAAACAGCTCAGCGGCCGCTGAAAATTTGACTCGGTTGAGACAAATATACGTCAATGGAGTAAGCAAAATCATATAATTTTTTATTTTAACTGTTCAAAAGTCTTTAATAATTCTTATACAATCTTCTATAATACTTTTTTAAAAAAAATAACAAATACATTGAATGGCACAGAAGATGACATCGTATGAGAAAAGAGTGATGCTGGTACCAATTCTGAAGTCAGCTGTAACAATGAGATTGACGAATCCTTTTTGAAGCATATGGTTCTGATGGTTAGAGTAAAAATAGTCTCAGGAATGAATTTGAAAGTTTTTAATATTAGTAAAATAAATCTTTTCTTCCTATTATGTCTCATTAACTTTAAAAAAAATTAAGTATAGTATATATTAATGAACCTTTTACACCAATTTTTTTATATATTCCCCAAAACGTGTAGACAATTGGGGGGGGCTTAGAGACGAAGACAATATTTTTTCACAAAAACATTTTGAAAATTTCGGGGGCTACTTAGATTTGTGTAAATACGGTAATTCAGATCAGTGATCTAATATAAAGAATAATGTTTTGAAAATTAGTCCTGTTTCTTTCATTTTTTCCTAAAAGAATTGCATTTTAATATTTTTTTTATTGTAGTAACATTTTAAAAACTTTTCCATATGTGTATACTGGTTCAATTGGCACTATATATAAAAAAAACTATCCATTTATACGCTTTTTCCGAACAATGATACAAATGTAGTTAGTCAGTCACCTTAAATATACTAGATAAATAATATACAGGGATTTTTTTTTTCTTCTTTTATCTAATTCTCTAAATAAATATCTTAATTTAAAGTTGAATTTGGAAAATTGATAATCTACATCTTTAAAATTAATGGCCCATATCCCCATCGATTTGTCAATATTTCCATGATCTTTCGAACCGATCCATCTAACAAAATCTTGATTACACGTAACGAAATACTGGTGTAGCGTGATTAATAAAGATACTAACTTGATGAAATGTCCATTCGACTGATTAGGACACTTCCGCCTGCTACCTCCCCCCTCCCCACACACACCTCATCGATTTACAGGTCTGTTTATTCCCTCCCCTTACTTTGCATCACGGTCACTACCCAATTGATCGGTCAAAGCCTTTCCCTTCACTGCAAAATTACCTCTTTCGAACTTTTACGAACGATCGAAGCCAAAGCATGCTTTAAAATCCTTCGACCAATTACAACTTGTGCATTAAACAAAACATAAAAAGGGAAAACGCAAGCTGTTAAATGGGGAGCTATAACTACTCCCTATCCTCAATTTTATGAAGTCAATGGCAGGAAAAATATTTGCTTGTTTGGTTCCACACTTGGCCCTTTTTGCTTACTCAAAATGATACTGGCCATGCCTTGTATTTGAGTTTGTCTATCTTCAGAGGAGTTTTAATGCGGCAAAAAATGTAAGAACCTTGGCTTTATTGGCGTTGCCTTATAGGTATAAATCTCCGAAAGTAGGTATTGCCACTTAAAAGTTTTATGACAGTAGGTTATTACTTTTTATGTTTGGAGACTATTGAAAAAGAAGTACTGAACGGTAAACTACACTGTAACGTTGTTTTATCTGTTCTGAAAAAATCCACATATGCCACTAGATTAAAAATTGGTGCTAGTAATAAACCGTTAGTACAGTTACTCGTCTTTAATCAACACAGTTCATATGATTTCGATTTCTTTTAATTTTTAATTGATTTATACCCTTAACTGCCAAATGCGTATATATCCGTCACGCTCAACCGGTGCATTTATTACCCGGACATATATATACGTCTTTCCTAAATACAATACTCTTCTTTGCATTACTGTCAGTAAAACGAGTTCGAAGTCTTTGGCATGCAATGTAATGATCTTGACAGGATTTGCAGAGAAAAATTTGCTTATTTGTGCCTTTCTTGCCCCCCCCACAACCACCTACGCTCATCTACGTGAAAAACGACGGCACTGGGAAATGAATTGCGTAATTTCTGGCAGTTAAGGGGTTAGTTGCGAGTAATTAGATCAATCCATCTAACTATCTAAATTTATCGGGACGTGGTAGCCTAGTGGTAAGAATCCCTATCTCGCGGTCGGGCGTTTCGTGAGTTTGAGCCCACAATGTCACTGAAGACCTGCAGTATAGAGAGGGCCAATGCACGTTAAATCGGTCGAGGCTCAATGCTTCCCCGTGGTCATGGTATAGTAATCAGAAGAGTACGGACTAGCTCAGGTGTCCTCCACGTTCCTTAACGTCATCCACGTCAAAATTATGAGATGCGTCACCAATATATCTCGTGTAGCTTTATATAGCGAGTACTTTAATATAAACTCTTTCTCATTCAGATACGCTACTAATTCTGTATAGTCAAGGAGATTTTGTTTGTATTAACCAGTTATCTGTGGTCACCGATTGGAGATCATGAAATTAGGTTATGTCGAGGAGAAATTGACCATTGTCGAGTATACTCATCAATCACAGAGTAAGTTGCGGTGTTAAAATGTTGCAGAAGAATGGGTTTGCTTTATAAAATTAGCAATTTTATCACTAATGCTTATTTTTTGGTTGCATACATACGTTACATACATATTACTCGAAAAACGTAGAAAGAAAATAAATAAATGCATCTGAAGATAAGAATTTTTTTTTAAAAAAATAGGTACAAATCAACTTTTCATTATTTGCCTTTCCCTCTTTTACGCTAACATCTAAAAGACGTTATCATCGCACACAAATAACGAGCTTATATGATGTTCCAGCTGGTGCATACCAGGACGCATGAGTTCCTCTTAAATTGTTCATACTTTTATTTATTTGTTTTATTCCTGTCTGGCCTCATAATATTCTAAACAACATGAAATTTGAAAATATGGTTGGTTGTTGGTGGTTTAAAGAGCCAATGGTCACTACTTTATACCCATGACGAGTATACTTGTTACACACAATCCTGGGATTTCTTCATGACGAGTTAACTCACCAATTACATTTCACTCAGTGCTTCTCAAACAATCAATGTTTGAGGCCCAATTTTCATTCATAATTTTCGTTGTACCCTTCTCCATACAATAGCAATGTATTGAATTCAATAATGATGCACTCAGGTGCTAAACCAACAAAACGACTAAAATTATAAACTGTATAAATTATCAAGATAAGTATTAAATTTTGCATTTAATTTTATACAAGCCCATGGGTCACTAGTATTATTAAACTTTCTTTTAACTCAGTACTGTTAAATTAATTAATAAATACATTGTGGAGTACTGATGCATTCATAAGTTTTTTTATCCAATGGGCTGCGGATTGGTATTTTTACCATTGCAGACCTAGTGCATCCCCAGGAGCCATATAGGCGAATACCAACCGCCACCGGTAATTTTGATGCCCAGTTTCCTCCACAGAGAGCCTGAGCTTTGATGATGCGAACCTGCACTAAGATTAAATTTTGCCGAGAATGCCCAAGCCAAACAGAAACTCTAGGGAACTTTTACATGCCGTATAATCATATGACACAGACGCTGTCGATTTTCTGCATCATGAAAATTCACCGACTTGAGCCGGGGTTGAAGTCCCAATCTTTGGTGCAGAAGGCCAGCGATAAACCAACCAAGTCACACAGCTGCATTCATAAGTATATTATATATTTGTAAATGTGAATTTTTTATGTCACAATGTTTTTTGTTTTTATTCCCTTCCGTAAATTAATAATATTTTTAAATCTTTTATTTTCGACTTTTTGAAATGCTCGACCCCCTCCTCACTTAGAGGATTAGCATGTAGCCCTGGAGGGGGGGGGGGTGCCCCACAGTTTGGGAAACGCTGTTTTAACTGGTTAAATATTTTCTAAAACTTAATATTTACATTTATGCCATTTTTTAAAAAAATTTTTAATCTCGTTTACCTCCTTTGAAGTATAAATTTAATCATTAGCTGTGTTAAAAAAAATATTTTTAAACAAAAAAAAATTTTAAGCTTTTCTTAAGTCTAATAGAAGAACGCTCTAAATCAACAGAAATTAACTCTCGTTCAATTAAGTCTTTAAAATAAACCTGTAAGGGAAACCCCCACCCAATGTAATTATCGCTCGGTCGAAAGCCTACTTTGATCAATTAACTTTATTCAGCGTCTAAATCTCATTATTATGGACTTAAAGGCTTAAAACCAAATTATCAAGAATAATTAAGGAAGAGAGTTGTTAAATCATCTTATCTAAATGCCGCTTAATTTTCAAGATTTTTAGTCTCCCGATAAAGATAGCCTTTACGTAATGTTAACTTTATGCGTGTAATTGGATCATGAAGATTTACTTGAAAAGATAATTATCTGACAGTAAGCAAAGATTAACTCAAGAAGATGATTATGATCCATCAGTAAGCAAAGGCGTATCAAATTTTACGTCATTTGTCAGTGATGATATCTATTTAGAAGAACGTATACATTGACGTAATTTTAAATCTTTGGATTTTTACTTACTATAATTTTTATATTAATTTTAATTCATTCCTATTTAGAGATTCTAATATATAAATTTTATTGGATTCTACAAAAAATATTTGTGCATAAAATAAATATATTATTTTGTCTTTCCGAATTTATAACGTAATACTAACTTTACGATTTACACCAGTAGTTCCGAAATTTGCTCTGCCTATTGACTTCTTTTCAGCCAAAAACTTGACCCTAAACCTCTAAGTCAAAAGAACAATATAGCGTGGCCTCCTCCTTTCTCTGCCTTTGTTCAGAGCAAGTTTTCTTTTATATCGTTTTGTGCATATATTATTAGCATTTTTTCTCGTATTGTTTAGATTGTAAATTTAAAATAATCATTTTATTATAATTCTTTTTGTGTGTTTGCTAACATTTGCTGTGTATGTATGCATCTTTTTTTTGCAAGTGTGTGTGTGTGTGTTCTTAAGTATTTGTGTGTATGTATGCTTTTTATGCATTTGTATTTTGAAAATCTTATTCTGATCCCACATGGGTTTCCAAACCTTCACCATTGTATAATTTTAATTACTGAATGTCTCCGTTTTTGCATGTGAGCAATCTTGTATTTTTTTCTGTGTTTATTGTATTTGCATCCCTTCTTGTTTCTTTTTACCTTTTGATTCCCATTTGTGCTTGTGTCCCTGTACTTGAAACTTCCTACCACTATTGATTGAGTATTGACTTACGTTTGTATAAGCCTTGTGTAATACTTGTTGGCACACGAAGAGCCTACCTAGAGTCTAAAAAAAACACCTCTAAGTGAAATAACTATGCGCACAGTAAAGTGCAATACAATGCAGTTAAATGCAGAGTAAAAATATTTTAAGTCGTTTTTTTTTTTAATTAACACCCAAATTTAAAAATAAAAAACTATTTTTAGTTACCTAAATGCTTTCTATATTGATTTATTTTTTAAATATATTAATAGATAATATTCAGTATTTCATGTATTAACTCCTCTGAGCTTCATCATCACAGAAGAATTTAATTATTTTTCACAATGTCACATAAGACTTTAAACGGTTTTAAGTAATGACTCTTATAAGTTCCCCCTCCGCTTGCATATTTCCCACTTTGTCAAATACTTTAACCTTTACACAAAGGGAGGTCGATATTTAAACCAAAAAAATAGTATCTTAAAGGAATGCCTTGGTTCAAAAATCAACCGAGAAGTTCACCTCTTAACTGCTATTTGAATGTCATGTGATCTGATTAACTCATAAATGTAATCACTAACCAAACATGCTTATTTTAAAACAAAGGGGGGTGGAGGGTAAAACTTCCTTTCTCTCTCTTATTTCATGTATTATAAAACTTACCACTCATCAAGTAAACAATATGTCTGTTACCTTTGTCCGATGGCATATGGTAGAGTCATTCATTGATAAAAGAGAGAAAATGCACCATAACTGAAAGTTTTTTCTCATAGCTAGAGGAACAGTTCTCTCTGATAATTAGCAATCTCCTAAAGGTTAATAACTAGGTAAAATATTTAGGAAACGAGCTACTTATAGTTGGCATATATATAACATAAAATAACATCATTATGTAATAAAAAATTGCTGGTCTTATGGAATTTCATGAAATCTCTTCATCCTAAAAAGAAATAACTTCTAAGCAAATGAAATTCCTTACACTTACATATTGACACACTTTTATGTTTTATTAAACACATACTCTCGTCACTATACAAATTAGAAAATCCAGCGATAAATGATACAAAGTTATGGGCACTGTATTATCTAAATAAATGAAAAAAAACTTTTAACAATACTTTTTGTTAAGATTCACCCATTAAAAAATTTGCCACGAAAACTTGGCATGCTATTATGAATTAAATATATCTGTGAAAGAATTTTGGTACCAAAATTATCATATATTCTATTCCATACATTTCACCTTTCTGTTTTGGTTTTGAGAAATCTGTTTTATGCATTCTATGAAATAAAACGTTTAAATAATGTCGATGTTATGTACATTATTTACATTTCCTGTAAATCGGTATGCCTATCATAATTGTATATGTTAAATGCATTTTTGGCACTTTAATCTCTGTTTTTATACAGGGGAAAAGGAATGTTTTTAATTAAATTTAACAGTAAAAGGCACATTATAACTTATTCTTAAATTATGAAGTTAACTTTTTGACTGTGGCTTATAAGCACAAATTAGATAAAAACCGTGAGAAAACAAATAATTAGAAACAAGTGATTAAACAACAAATAAAATTCTTAATAATCAAAAGATAACTTTTGAAGTATAGTATACCGTTTCATATATATTTTAGCTTATATGTATGCAAATGTTTATACTTCATGTTATTCTGAAGTTTATTTCCAATAAAAATTATATTAATCAATAAAAATAATTTAATTATTTTCCTATAGTAATTATACTCAATTGAAGTCCTTCGTAGAATAACCTTTACCTTTTGCGTCACATCGTTTAAAATTATTGCTCTGTATAAAATAAATTAAGATTGCATAAATACGGATATAGAGATAGTAAAATACCCCTACGCAATAGATCGAGGAAATTATTTTCGAAAAACACCCACACACATTTGATGCTGGAGGCAATAGGGTCTATTCTGTAGGTCAAAATGTCAAATGAATTGACTGCTACTTCAAGAACGAAAAGCGAATTGTTTAAATTGTGATGAATACTCTTCATTGATCACAACAGAAGTATTTACTAAATAAAGTTCAAACGTAATCTTTACCCCCCACCCCATTTTATTCGATCTTTGAATATTCTATATCAAAATAAATATCCAAAGTGGATTAACTCGTACCCAAAGATACTTAATAAAAAAAGTATTATACAATAATATTTATTATCTCTAAACAGTAAACTTCGAGTAATTCCACGTTTCACGAACTGTGGAGAGCTGCCCCTAGGGGAAGTTGGTAGCTTAAGAGGGAGCGCGAGGGACAAAGGTTGTTTAAAAAATTATTAATTTACTGAACGTAAACAAACGAAATACATGATGACATAATAAAAATAAAATGCATATTTACCCTGATATAATACACTTGTATATGTATCACTACTGCACAATGCATTGTATTATTTAATAATACTAGGTTAAGAATAAGTTTAATAATCACCAGTGACCCTATGGGCTCTCTCTTCATATTAATAATAATAATATATATATAAAAATATAACATTCATCTTCATAATATGTACGGTTTATAATTAAACCTTTAACTGTTGATTAAAAGTAACGCTAGTCGCTCCCCAATCACCGTCTTACTTAGGGAGTATGTATTTGGGGGGGGAGGAATAGATAAGCAAATCCTCTGAAATAAATAAATCCTTTGCAAACACTGTCAAGTTCCTTTTACTGCATTCCAAAGCCTTCGGAATGATTTTATAGATAGCAGTGCACAGAAAGATCGTACTTCGGAAATACGTATATATACGTACTGGATAATTAAAGCTTTGGCTGAGTGAGACGTTTATATATACTGGTGGCCCTTAAGAGGCTAAAGTCATATTGTACGTATTGGTGTCAAAGTGTGGATATTTAATTCAATACATTGTTGTTATACGGAGAGGGGTGCGAAGAAAATTATGATTGAATATTGGGTCGCAAATATTGAAATTTGAGAAGCCCACTAGAGTAATGGGATCCAATTCATCCAAATACGCTCCGAATCTCTTTTAAGGCTTCTCTTTTATTGAGTAACTATTCTATAACCCGTTTAATTCTTTTATATATATCTTCTACCTCTTTTCTCAAAACTTTTATAAAATAATAATATTTTTTGTCTATTTTTTCACGAAGTAAAATTATAAATCAGACATTTTAATAAAGTAACTCGGGAGATTAGTTAAAAAAATGGTTGAGGACACGTTACGATGCTATTCATTTGATTGATTACTCAGCTTCACGAACTTTTCTTACCATCATTGGTGATCATATTTGGTTACGACCAAGTTCCTTGTAGCGAACTGATGGTCAGCGTCGTCAAATCATGGGTTTGAATTCTAATACCACTAAAGATTCACGGTGTATAGGGGATGATGTACGTTGAATTTGGCATGGTTTGGAGTTTGAAGAGGGACATCGTCAGTTCAGGTGCCTCCTTTATAAATTGACTGTAGTTTAAAATTACGATGTTAATAGTCAATAGCTCTTGTGCTGCTTCAAATGGTGACGTAAATTAAGTCAAATCAAATATCTAGTTATATTTTTAATCTTTAAATAATGTTTGCTTATTTTGAATCAGGACACGAATTCATAACTCGACAGAAATAACAATGGCCATCAGCTTACGACCATGACTAGAATTATATTTATATCATGAAATTTGCTCTTAGAATAATATGTTCCTCGAAAACAATATGAGGAGAGTTAAAAATGGACCTGTAGTCTTAACACATATGTGGCGATATCTAAATAAGTCGACATAGTTGACCTTGGCTTAGAGGAAAATCTCAAACCATCTGATGTGTCGTGGCACTATCTACCCGCAAAAAAGAGCAATCAAAAGTCGTCAGACCCCCCTTGCCGCAGCAAGCAAAGTCTTCAGACTCACTTGACGCAGCAACCAAAGCCATCAAACTCACTTGATGCCGCAAAGTCGTCAGATTCCCTTGACGCAATAAAGTCGTCAGACTCACTTGACGCATCAAAGTCTTCAGACTCACTTGCCGCAACAATAACAACTCACACGCTCACCACAGCAACAAATATCTCGTTCGTTCGCCTATCCACCGACTCATTGATGGGGCAGTACTGTGGTGGTACCTAAATAAGCTAGTAATAACCTCAAACAGGAGTGAATTGCGGGTTCTAATTTCCGACACGCATTTTCCTACTGAAGTAAAATTCTTATTTAGTGTGAGGCTAATAATGTCTATGATACAGAGTATAAGTAATTAATGATAAAATATTTATCAATAAATAATATCAGCTTGGATATCAATTATCCATGTTTGGCATTAGCTTTAAAATACCATAAATGTTTTGCGTTTGTATTTTAAAATAATACCTAATTATAATTAATTCATTTTTTCATCTCTTTTATACATGAGATACTATATATAATAACTAATATTATCAATACAATACTATCTTTCACTAGTTTGTAGTTTTATTTTATTGCATGCCCTTAAGGCTGTCTTCGGCAAATGTTAAATAATAGGACCCAAATTCGGAATATTTTTTTTTCATGTATAAAAAGTACTCAAACTTTAATATTATATTCTGGCTTCACTGTCCAGTAGAGAATTACTCATTTTATCAAACTACTCATTTTTATCCCGAGTTGACACAATTTTTCTTTTATAAAATATGTTCCGCATTTTTTCTCCTATGCCGTAATGCTAAATGAGCTATCCCTTTACATGTCAAAAGGAAAAACTGATAATTTATGAATAATTTAAAAATTTAAAAACACTAGATTATAAACAAATAAATGAGTTACAATGTTCCAAATTTTTTATAAAAATTGAGATTTTTTCTGTCCGAAAATGTGCTCGAGTTAAGTCCACACTGTTGTACATCTAGTAAAAATAGCCTTAAGAAATATAAAGAAGAAGGAATTATTTTTTTTTACAAATTTATATGTTACATATTTAGGATAACACGATAATTTACTGTTTAGTTTTTGTGAGTTACTCTTTTGAATTTTTTCTTCTTTTTAGACCAGCGTTTTAATCTCCGATGTTGCACAACCATACGTCTGAACTTCTCTTCGAGTGCACCAATTTATTAATTTCGCAGATTCACCAAACTAGTTTGGGGATAAAATTATACGTTATTTTAAATTAAATTTCGATATTTGGGAGACGGATGTTTTTAACCTATTGAAATAAAAATAAAAAAATCATAGTTTATAAATATAAAATTCGACTTCAGCAGCTAAAAAATGACTGCAATAAGTCGTGAACTTTTTCCCTTTAAATTATCTTCAGACTTCAA
>BMAO01024092.1:0-51235 GCA_019973975.1 Trichonephila clavata
TTTTTTTTAGACACATCACGCGAGGGCTTCTGTGTTCTTTAAAAAGAGATATATCGTGTTGCGGTTGAAATAACTTCGTGTACTAAACGTGTTAATGCATTTTCTATACATAGTTAATCGTTGTTTTATCTCTCTTCGCGCGTTTGCATTATCTAAAGCCAGGGGAGGTGAGAACGCACTGACAGGTGTTTTGATGAAAAACCTTCTAACTTCTCATCATTTAATTGTTTATTCATACTCGCAGTTACGTAATCCTTTCAAAATTAAGATATAGTATTTGTCGGGGAGAGATAGCCTACGTGTTTAATATTTATTCAAAAATTGTTTTGTCCCTTATCTTGCATTTTCATGTAGAAACGAGTTTACTTCCGATAAGTATAATGATGTATCATTTAAATTTAGTGTTGGAGCTAATATTTTTGTTTGAGTAATGTAATAATTATTACCAGATGTTTAAAAATCTGGGATTTTTTTTAAAAATTTAATATCTTTTGTATTTTCTAAAATATTCGTTTTACAATTAGTTTTCTTTACGGAGCTCAGTTTTTGAGATTGTTTTGATATTAATTTGTTGAATGAAAATTTCTATTCCATGTGGCAGAATATTGTCAAGAAATGGCCACTTTTGGCCAACTGCAATTTTTAAAAAATTCAAAACTGTATAATTTTTTAAATTATAAATTTGATTAAAAATAAAAAAAAAACGGGTGTAAAATAATAGTATATTTATGCTACTTTGTAATAATTATTTGTTGTTGAAGCTTCTAAATATAAACATTTGCCGCATTTATTACACCTAAATTTTATTGAATTTTCCCTTGACGATTCAACCACTTATTAAACGAATTTTTAAATGGTAGCTGTCTCAAATTCTAAGAAAAGAAGTATAAATATTGTATTACTTTCTCTTTGTTTCCTTGCGTTTCGTTCATTGTGCTTAACACAAATCCATAAATGTTTTTAAGCAATTACGATGTAGCAAGTTCTTGTGCGGAGTATTAAAATATTATTTTTCATTTATTTATAATCCCCACTCCCTTTTTTCCCCCTACGCTTGCTAAAAAAACAATACAAATGTGTATCGTGTGGTCCTTTTTAGGCATAATCACAGCTGTCTGCTGTTCCTTCTGTTAATTGATTTTTTATTCCTCCTGTGTTGTGCATTCCAAGGGCGTTTTGAGATCTTGAACCGATTGAGTTACGCTTGATTTCAAGTTCAAACTTTTTTCTATTAAGAAACAGAAAGAAATTATTGGTTCGAAAGAGAAATTATTCCAATTCCTTAAAAAAAACGCAAGTTTATTCAAGAATGATTTTTTCCCATTTAAAAAGTGTATTTTTTGTTTGTGAAATAATACATTGTTGTAAAATATGAATAAATCGTTGTATTGTCAGTTAAATCTTATATAAAACAAAATGGCGCATCCGAAACTAGCCACTAAATCTTTAAAAAGGTCTGAAATAAATTAACGAAGATGAATACTGAATTATTCTAGATTTTGTTCAAAAGTTTCTTTTCTCTAGGTCAGTGTACATTACTTCATATAACATTCTAATTTTTACCAAGCACCAATTTGTTCGAGAAATAAGATACTTCTAAATCCGCTATTTTTATCAGTAAGTACTTTCGCCATTCAAAATCAGTGATGACTTTTAAGATAATCTCATTCACGTTCACTGATTGGACACGTGCGACTGAACCTAATAATACTTTTTACTGTAAAAATTCTAATCTCTCCTCTTAATTTAAAGTTAAGAGTGCTGTCTAATCTTTGATCACAGAAACATATGTAGCCAATGAAAAGTCAAGAAAGATTTAACTTTCACTCTATTGTTCTGAATTTGATTTCAAAATTGGGTGCTTGTCATTATTAAAGATTCATTTATTTTAATTCACTTTTGCTGTTTTAATTGTCTTGCAGATATATATAATATCTATATATAATTTTACTATATATCTTAAGGAAGCATTTATAGCAATAAGCTGTTGCCAATTATCTTATTCATTGATAGTTTTATCAACATCGCGCAGTTCGGAGCAACATGGGAAGGGCCATATGCTTGTATTGGCCATATGCTTATAATTTTTAACCACAATCAAGTAACGCGAACAATATTTGAGCTGGCACCGCTGTCTCCAAATTTTCGCACTTTGAGCCTCGACTTTAAAAAGTGTTATTATTTAGAAAAATTAGTGCAGTAATGTCAATGCGGACAATTTTCACCGGATTACCATTCTTCATAAGAAAAAAGCAGTCGATGCTCGAATTATTCTTGAGAGAACAGCGATCTTTGTAAAAATCTGATCAATAAAAATAAAAGTTTTAATACTACTTTTGCGCCCTAACCGTCTTTAGGTGAGTAACATTCGAAACACAAATAAATATTTGCACAGCTTTCGGTCGTTCCAAAGAAACACTTATTTCTTTTGCAAACAATGATATTTATTTTGACTTTCGGATTTGTGTTAATTTTCAGATCTTAGGTGTATTATTCTTTCTTTAAAAGTGACAAATGAGAGTGAATGATCTCCTATATTGTGCATTTTAAGTACTAAATGCACTTGGTAAGAACACACACACACATAAATATAGGGGGGGGGGTACTTACTGTGGAAATTGAGTTATTATCGTATAACATTTTAATTTTTACTAAGTCGTGTTGGATTTGAATGAGAAACAAAGCTACATTTTTCAACTTTTTCCTTATCTTATCTAAATAATATTTGACGAAAATCTTATCTTTTATGTGACGTAAAACTCCTGTTCTCTTTACAAATCAAGCGTTTGCGCAGTAATGTTAGGGTGATTAAAAATATTCACGAGAATACAATGCAAACCATAAAGTACTTCTGAAAGTTATTTAGGTTAGTTTTTGTTTGAAATGTGTCACAAATTCTCTCAGTTAGAGTATCATTATTTGCCTTAGGATGTACGCAATTTTCTGAATTTTTAAAATATATTTGAATCGGAAAAAATTTAAGTCTGGACAGATTTGAAATCGCATTAGCGGAGCTCTTTTTTTCAATTCGTACTATTAGCTTACTCTCTTTTTATTTATCTTGTTTAAATTCAAACGTCAATAAAATACATTTAAAGGCACTCATTTGTGCTGAAATTTATATACACACTTATTTATGATGACAATACAGTAATTTAACTATAATTAATAAAAAATTAATTGATCAAAACTAATTATTCAAAGAATTACAAATACTACCACGTTGGCATCATTTTTGGCGACTTGTGTCAAAACTTGAAAAGGTTTTTTCCTCACATTTTAAAGCGCTCATTTGAGCTGAAATTTTTTATACACTATTGTTTTGGGTAACAATAGGATAATTTAATTATAGTTAATTAAAATTATTGCCTGAAATTAATTATTTAAAGAATTGCAGATACAGCCACGTTGCTTCATTTTTCGCGACTTGGTCAAAACTTTTTAAGATTTTGCCCTCACGTTTCAAAGCTGAACAGTTGGAACTGAGTTTTTATATACACGATTGTTTTGAATGACAAAGCGATACTTAATGAAAATTTATAAAAATAATTGCCACTTGTTCTATGAATATTATATTAATTGTAACTATTTAATAAAAAAGTAACCAAAAAAAATTTTTTGTTGATTTATCAAGTAGGAATTGACTTAAAAAATTTTTTTATATTACTTGTTCAAACTATATTTATGACAGAATTTCTCGCCAAGAGCCTCAAAATTATGAAGTTCGTTCGCCAATTACCGCGCGTTGCTTCAAGGTGCGACATCAATACAAGCACGGAACAAACTCGGATGTGTATGACATATGTGATTTCAGAAATGAAGCACAATAGAATACCGTAAGTGCTTCTTTTTTGCATTCGTTACATTTAAAGGAACAGCTGCAATATGCTCAGAAAAATTCTGAAATTTATACTCCCCCATTCCTGGATAATGTTGTCAAAAGAGTTTAAAACGAAAATGATACCTGGCAACTTATTTACAATGATATATGAAGTAGCTTTACCGATGTTAATTCATAGACTGTCTCCTGCATTTCCGCCCGTTACCGCGAAAGGAGTACAATTTATTAGCGAGCACGCTGCCCGCATTTAATAATCCATTCGAAGGCCAGTTTCCCGATTCCGCTCCTGTGGAAAACTCATTCGGGGGGAATAAACGGTTCTTCCTCATTTGAAAACCCTGTTTCCGAGAAAGGTTTTGCGTAACACACACAAGGAGGAGCTCTACGTGATAACAGATGGATCCTCAAGAAAGTGCAACTGCTGTCAGATAATGGGGTTGATATTCAACAGTGTTTTCCGCGGAAATTCTCCTACAATCTGAAACTATCGGAGATAAGGCTCCCGGGAATGGCCTGCACGTGGTTTCGCTGGTGATAATGGAATGAATAAAACACTTGAACGATTCTCTCGGGTGCTAAAAGAAAATGTTTCTTTGTGATGTTTCTGCTGTCAGTTGTTGATTGTGGGAAATGTTTTCTGTTTTGACGACTGTGCCCTTTACTACTCTGCTGATTAAATTTCTTACCTTGCTGTCATTTTATTGTAGAGATCATTTTTTTGTATCCCTGCGTGGTAAAGATAAGTATTTAGTGGCTGGAAGGTGTTCAAGACCAGAGACCTTCGTATGGAACTTGGGAATGCTATTGCATTTTAAATCCTGCCAAACCTATAAGAATTCACATGTGGCGTGTATGAATTTTAACTCGTGTATAAGTTTTCAACGAGCTAGAAATTACTACACCATCAATTGTTTGCAGTGTAACCGTAAGTAAAATTGAATGAAAGTTTTCTAAAGGAAAAAGAGATTTTGGTAACCACAACACAGGAGGTAACACACCCAAGTAAATTTTTAAGTTTTTCGTGGGCCCTCTCTCAGCTGTCGCAACGACCTCCAAGTTTTTAATTTTCCTTGTACCCTCTCAGTAGTCACAAGGACACCCCCCCCCCCCCCCCCCCCATATCTCCTTAGTCCGTAGAAATCTATGGTATAGTGCAATTTTAAAAAAAATTTACCAAATCCAGAATGAAAGGATAATTTCATTATTGACAGTATTTCATATTGGAACTTGGATATTGCTTTTAATACCTTAAACTATGTTTTTGGCAATTCGGCTTACATATGAATTAAGTTAAGAAACTTAACTTACAATCGCTTCCATGGCATTCCTTTCCAAAACCTTGTCTTTCCTACTATTGGTGTGTAGCAAGTGCGAGGATTTACGTAGTTATTATGTAATGTTTGTATACTCAAGTAGCGTTTTTATGTCATCGTCCATCCTAGACGCCCACAGATGACGAAAGCCGCTAGTGACGTCGTCGCACAGAATAATGGTCCGCGTGAATGGTTTGTCGGAAGGCGCTAGTAAATCCCGCTCGAATTTTGTGTCATTCTTTACTTCCCAAGACATTCGTCTCCGGGGCGACACTTGACTGAGCATTTGGGAGACCTTGGAAACGATCATGATGGGCGCCCGATAATTCTCCTCTCCAAATAGGGGTCGCTTGCATATTGCGGTTTTATTTTTACCCTTTTCGTTTATTCCTCACGTATTTTCAACCACTCGCCGTAAATTTTCAGGCGATTTAAAGCTTAAATATAGTTTATTGTTTTTGAAACCGGTATGCATAAAATCATAAATAAGGATCGTCTCCGGTGATTTCCTTTTTTAAAAAAGAATCTAGAGTACTTCCGAAGTTTGATGGTTTGAGTCGAAAATCGTTGGGGGATGCTGCACGTGAATTCAAATAAGTCTGGTTTCAAGTTCTTTCTCTGGTATTTTGCGAGGCTTAAAAAATAATAATAGTATCCCTCTGGTTATCGTCTTCATTGTTTGGTTGTGATTTTATTATGAAAAGGTGTCATTCGCGTCTTAGTCTCATTTTTTAAGTTCTTGTTTGATGTTGATTAAGACGAAAGAAATTTTTCATTTTTGGATATTTCCTTCCAGTGTGGTTGGCAATCTGTGTTAATATTGATTAAGGAAATATTAAATATTGTTGTTGTGTAATATAAAATAATGAGCTAATAAAATACTATATTTATTTGTTCCTAATCTTTTTTAAATGGGCATGTTTCAATCCGATAAGTGTCCCAGAATTTATTTTGCAGAATTATTACGTGCACAGCAATGAGCAAAGCAATGCTTATTGTGAAATATAGTCGGACTCCTATTCAACAAATTTCTCATTTAACGAATTTTTCTCTTTTGAAACGAATAAAATGGACCCCCCCCCTCCTATTTTACGAATAATAAACACCAAATTAACGAATTCCTTCAGAAACTGGAAAAAAAACTTATTTGTTTGTATCAGAAAATATTGAATTTCTTTTTCAAATGACACACGTTGTTGTAAATTAAATAATAATTGTATAGATAGCGCTGCAAGTTATCCGAGAGATGTGTACTTTGTTTGGCTTGTAGAGTCAAAGTTATGCAATGTTCTTTGTTGTTAACATGTCTTCAATGTGTGTCGTCCAATAAACAAAAATGCCAAAAAGATGAACTGAATTATTGAAATGATATAAAAATATAATGCAAATTTTATCGTCTTACTGATCAAGAAATTCGGGAATAAGGAATATATCAGACGTATCCTTTTTGCCCGGAACAGTAAAAGACTTCTTTTTTTGCTGCAAATTTTTACGGGAAAGAGTGAAGACCATTATTAAACTTTACAGCAGATGAGTGTAACCTATATCGTGAGAGTCTTGAGTAGGGCAGGAAATTCCTTCCTTATCTAATCCCCATTCTACAACGTAGGAAATATTTTAACGCTTAAGATGGATTTGATGACAGACTGCCTATTTGTTCAACTGAAGTTGAGGAAATTGTTGATTTGTCGGAGTAGTGATTCTAAAGCAGAAATCGTTAATGAAACTCTTATCGAAACTGTGAAAACATACCTCTCTCTTATGAAGCAGGGTGTAAATGATACAGTATTTACTTTTCTGTATAGAGTAGATAAAAGAATTTCGAGTCAGGTGTCAGGAAGATTTTCAAACATCTATTAATTAGTGTTTAAGATTTCCAGTTAACTGGTGTGTGTGTAGCTGTTGATTAAATTACTCTCATCGTTTTTCCCTAATGTCCCAAAAGAAGTACAACTTCAAAAATCTAACGAGGGATATTTTTTGTGTAGTTGCTTGTAGAAGTTCCAAAAAATTTGTATTTTGTTTGGATCCCGATATAACGAATAATCCTGAATAAACTAACAAAGTGTTCAGTCCCGATAAATTCGTTAAATCGGAGCCCGACTGTGTCTCGTTTTCATACATTTGTGATGCCTTATTAGATAGTAAATAAATTAATCTCGTACTCATTCAATTATAACTATCTTGTGTTTTTTTCCCATCTCCAAAAAAAGATGCTCTCCTGGCATAGATTCGATGAGCTCTGAAAATAAATAAATAATAATAAAAAAAATAGATTGACCCTGAGCATTAACTTTAATGTGGCCACATGTTTAATATCAAATGAAGGCAGACGGTAATAACTATTGCGTACAAGGATTAATACTGTCTCATAAACGTTTATATATTTATATGTCTGCTTTAAAATTTTGTCTCAGTTCTGCAAATTAAATTGAGTTAAATCTATAAACCGTATAAAGGTCGTATCGGCGCGCTGTCTACCTGGTTTAAAAAGCTGAGGAATAACTCAAGTGATGTATCTAAGGTGGGAAAATGTAAAATAAAATTGCAGTTTATAGATTTTCAGAACATTGATATAAAATGCAGGTATAAACTGAGATGTTAAAAAAATAATTGCAGGGGGGGGGGGGTCGTATGTGAATTATCAATGCAGAATTAATTAAGTGGAAATCAGATATGAAACATTGTGTTGTTTCTAAGTGAGGAATTCATGTTATTTTTAAGTGACATCTTTTTAAATGCTTTACTCGTTTTTCGTATTTATAGGCATTTTCTTAAATCATTTTGTATTAAGTTGACTTCGATATTTGCAAAAAATTTCAATCTGAACGGCGAGTTTTTCTTCTATGGGTTGCTTCAGATATTATTTTCGTAGCCGTGGTGGTCCTGTGGTTATGGGCACGAACCTGTTGCCGGCGTGTCATGAGTTCGAGCCCTTGTGCATCTGAAGAATTGCCATGTAGAGGGATCGACGCATGTAAAATCTGTCGAAACTTAAATTCTTCCCTCAGGCATGATGTGGTAGTTTGGAAAGGGAGATGCCAGCTCATGTGTCGTCCTCGTCTCTTGATCGAAGTTCTAAATTACTCGGTCTGTCGTCAATGTTGCTTGATGGTGCGACTTTAACAAACATTCACTCAATGGCGTAATGAAGATGATTAGGGCCCTTCTTCAAAGTCAGGTTTTGGGCCCCAAGCCGTATCTTATAAAAGGTATATTCTTGGCGTCAGTTAGGATTCCCCCCCCCCCTCCGCGCGATGCGGGGGTGTACGTTACGCCACTGCACTCACTTACGTGATCTTGGTAACGAAAAATTTAAACAATGTACAAGCATTATTTTTTTCTCAGGGAAAACTTTGTCTTTTTGACGTGAAGAAGTATTTAATCTTCTAAAAGTTTTTTATTTTAGGGGAGCAATTAATGTATCTGTTGAAATACACTTATATCAGCGGTTCTCAAACTTTCGATCACCTCGGCCCACCTTTATGTATCAACGTGATGTCGCGGACCCCCAAGCTTTTGAACACCCCTCCCCAAATCAATATTTTTGATCGAAATGCATGTTCTAGTAGAGTCTTTTTTTTCTTTGGGAACAATTTAGTGATATAGTTTAGTATGGCACATCTTTAAATTTTTCCTCGAGGCCTTTCAGTCTGTAAAAGAGGGAAATTTAAACGTTACATCAGAGACTCCGCGGACTCCCTAGAAAGTCACTGCAGCCCCCCCCCCCCAGGGGTCCTCATAAGAAGCAGTTTAAGAACCGATGTTCTGTAACGTTGTTGGTTTACATGTATAAGATCTCGTGACAGTTTTTATGATTATCTGAAAAAAAGTTTTTGTTCGTAAAATATTTTATTAATTATTTATGGGCGCAAAAGACATGTTTAGTGTCTTTCCCTTTTGTGCCACTATAACTTGAATTATTTTTTAGTATATTTTTAGAATCATGAAAATATTGACCTTCTGTTATTTGAATCCTTATTTAACAAACTACGTACATGAAAATTATTAAACGAAACTGGTAATTTTTTATACCATGGATAGTAGTATCCTTTGATATTCAGTCACAATCATGCATTCATTCCAAAGCCCGATGATCAGAAAACGTCGTCGTAAGTTTTAAAATAAATTAAACTAACCAATTTCTGTTTCATACTGTATCAAAAGAAAAGATTCATTATTGGATATTTTCTGATTGGTATAAATTGCTCAAAACTTCCATATGAAACGCGTACACGTTTTTTTTATTGCATATCTATCTCATAAGGTTATTGCTCTGGATTTTAATTCCCAGGGAGAAAAACACATTTCGCAATCCTCGTGAATTGGAGGTATGCTTGCAAAGGATTAGCGCATTTGCTTTCTTCTTTTTAACAGATAGAAAGTAATTGTAACTGAGCAGCATATGGAGCTGTTGAGCGTTAAAACTAATTAGAAATTCATTTTTCACCTATCGTTTAAAAGCATCACAAAATTCGAAATATGTTTTTCATTGCAAATCGCATATTCTGTCCCTCACTTTTGATGTGGAACCGGGGTCGGCAACCAGGTAGCTTAAGCTTGCCAAACCAATCTACCAATATGGATTGCAGGGTGTCACATTGTAGGAAATATTTGAAACAATTCGATTCCTGCGATAATCCATTTAAAGTTAAGGAATAGAGGTCAAAAGAATAGATCTTAGTGTTTCATTGTAAATTAATTTTACGTCATTTAAAGGTATTTATTAACATAAAAATGAGCAACACATAAAATATAACTGTTCCTTCAATATAAATTACAAATTTAAATTGTACGTTGATTTTGTATTGTGTATCTCTTCTATAAAAATGTTTATTAAAATAAGAAATAAGCAACATAAAATTTTAATATTCCTACAAAATAATTAAATAAAAAATAAATACTTCAATGCAAACCTTTTCCCTTCACCGCTCGAAAAACGTCATACCACAATAATCAGGGATATAATGTGTGACTTACAATTTGACACATTCAGTTGTTAAACATCTTTGTAGACTCATTATTTTTATTTTATTTTATTTTTTTTACATGAGAAAACATTTTGATCCCACAAGTATGTAGAACTGAAAGCAGAGCACATACAATTTTCTCTTCAAAGAATTAAATCTCTCCAACATCCAATTATTTAAAATAAATGTCTTTCAGATTTTTTCGTGATTCTGTTATTGTTGCTCTATAATTCTGGAGGGGAAAAAATGTTAGCTCAATAAGTTCCATTTCAAAATTATTATTTCCATCCACCCAAAAATTGACGAATTTATAAAATAGTAGAGAGTAGGGATGGGCAGATTTATTTTCCCAGGGTGTGGGCTACTTCTAATCTATTCAAGGTGTTGCGGTCCACTAGTGGCGTAGATGCGGCGTGGCTATTATGTAAATACCGAATATGTGTGTATAGTATAAATATGGTAAAATACGGTAATAAATACGGAATATGTATGTAGTGTCTGGCTACTGTTGGCGGAAGATTATGAAATGTTGGCCCCATTTAGTACGCTTTAGGCGGTGGGTTACTGTTTTTTGGAAGAAGGCGATTGACCCTCGAAGGTGACGGTCGGGGAAGAGAGAGTCCCTCGTTTTTGGGAGCGCCGTGAATTGCGCTTGGGTTTTGGTTGTATTGAGAAAGAGAAAGATAGAATCCTGTTCTGTTGACACGACGTGCTGTGTCGGAAAGTAAAAAGTAATAAAGACATTACAATTATGTACTTACATAGGTAAATTTTTTTAAAAAAAAAAACTCACTTTTAGACGTTTATAGCAAAATACAAACATAATAATAATAGCCTCAAATATAATATCAAATCAAACAATTTCATCCAAAGTTAGTACTCAAGTTAGTAGGAGTCTTAGTCTGCGTACTGTCAGCCAATCTGGAATAGTTCGGTTTTTTTTATTACTAACTGTTTATCTTCAGGCGGTCACCCCAAAATGGCTTGGCGGTCCACGGTCGATCGCGATCGACTTAATGCGCAATTCTGGTATAGAGCATACTAGGTGGGGAACCCGCGGCTTCCGTGAGTTTCTTGTGTGTCCTTAATAAAAGCTCATTAGTAGCTAATTTACTTGTGAACTCTAATGATAAAAAAGGTTCTCCATCTCTGATATAGAATGACATTAAGAACTGTACCGCGTGCCGTAGGTTGCCGACCTTTGATAATATGCTATTTCATTTCTTGCATATGCTGTGTTCCTTATTTCAGCATAGATGTGAAAGCAAATAAGTAATTATTAAGTAATCAGATTGTGTTTGTAATAACATTACTAAATTATAAGGATACAGGAAGGTATAACCATTACCTTTAGTATTCATTTTTTCCGAGTAAAGACGCCCTATAAACTCTAAAGAAACTAATACTATTTTGATTTCCTTAGTGAAAAAACCCGTTGTTATTCACTTACAATATCTCCTTGTAAAAAAATTCTAGCTAATTGTTCTTAATAAAGTTGTCCTATTTTTGTTATTCTTCTGGCCAATCTCTTTACTTTTTTTCATACGGAGAGGAATTTTTATTGATTATTTTTAATATTAATCCTAAGGGACGCCTTTTTTAATTTCCCAACTTACAATGAATAATTTTAGGTTGTCTATACTTTTGTGTTAAAGAATAGGTCTCTAACTGGGGGAATAAACCACTCATACTACTCACTTTTACACGAGTTGATACTTTTTCTAATATAATATAATTCGCGCATTTTTTTCCCTTTCTTCTATATCGTATTGCTAAAATAAAAAATTGATTATTTATAGAATGTTTTGAAATTTTAAAAGCGCTATATCATAAACAGCTGTATATGATTTAAAATGTAAAAAACAATTATAAAAATGTGTACTTCAAAGAAGCCAGTTTGATGTAATTCTATAATCAGTTACACATTAAGCGTCTTTTTTTTTTCCTTCTGAAATCATTCCAGAAGTAAAATTAAAAAGCAGGGGGGGGGGATATATTGAACATTTTAAGCTAGGTTTTCTTCAAAAATTACATTGTTTATAGAAAAAATTTTTGGAATTGTTTTAGGGACATCAGAAAAATATATTCTTTTGTCGAATACAGCAAAACGAAAACAAAAATTACACAAAACTTACACAAAAATAAACAAAACTTAAAACCTGCAGCGTAAGATAAAAAAGCTTTTTTAATCATACATAAGTTTTTTTTTAATTGAGAGATTTTTATGAAATCTTCAAAAATAGATAATAATTTCAAACTTGTAATTGAAATGATTTCGTAACCAGGGAGAATGTTCAATTTAATTCCAAAATAATCTCTTTTTTTTTCCCCGTAATTTTTTTTCTACAAAATTTTTGATTCTTAATTTGAGGAAATATGTTTATTTCGATGTTTTCATTCTAATAGTGTACAACAAATCTTTATTTCTAATATAAACTGCTTACACTTATCGTATATTTTTATTAAAAAATTTAACTTTATTTTAGTTTGTAATTTTGAATGAGTGATTAAAATAATATTTTTTCCCAACAAATTTGTATTGTCTTATATTTGTTCAATTTTTGTTTGGTTGCTAATTTGTAAAATCAAACATCATTAAAATAAGACATTTTTAGGAAAATTCAGCCTGCTATTTTATAGTATTGATCTTGTAATATTTTACGTAATAATACTCCCTTTTGCAAAAGTAAGCATTTGGGAAAGATGGATGTTTCTCCTCTCCCAAATCAGATTTTTCTGTTCTAGATATCCATTTTAACGGGGGGTTACCACAATCTATTTTTAATGAGGTTAAAGTGTGTGCTGTTGTACGACAACTGTTTCAAGCTTTTTTTTTTGTCATCTATTCGAATTATAAAATCACGGCATTTATCAATTCCGTGTTCTTTTACTAAATCAAACATTTCTGATTTATAAATGAAATGTCAGTGAAATCGTATTGCAATTAAATTAGCGTGTTTCTCTCATTCTTGTTGAAAGGACTAAATTTTTCTTTAATTTTAATTTTATTTGAGCAACATTTTTATTTTATTTAAATTACCTGAAGGTACGAGATTTTTTGAAGCATTGTCTTTTTTTTGAAAATTTTAATTAGGTATGTAATAAATATCGAACGTAATTGCTGCGTCATACTTTTAGACTTTTATGTTTCAGGAAATTCTTGACGGATTTTAAAATTGCAGGGGGAAAACCGGGATATATCTGACTAAAAAACCTACCATTCGGTAATTATATTTTCTAGGGTTACGTTTAAATCCTTGGTTGCGATTGGGATACTTATTTTCTCAAATCAAAAAATTGTAACTCTTTGTTATGTTTGTTCGCACTTGGTGACTTTTGAAATAATTTAGAAAACTTTTATATCGGACTTACTGGAACAGGGCTGAAACATCTCATCGACTGCATCCAAGAACCTCTGAACTAGAAAATCCAGCTCTCTTTGTTTTTTGCATAATATTACGTACAAAAATTGTTAAAAGTACGTATCGTAGATATATGTATTTAATTTCCTTTTAATCCAGACTTATTGTAATTAATGCATAAGAATTATATTGTGTTGTTAGTTAAATACATTAAATATGCATCTTAAACTGCTGCGTAAGCTCAAAGTATCAAATATCATATTTCAATTGTTGATATAATTAATATGCATTTCTACTTCTGGAAACAAAGTCATGTTTCAGCTCTTGGAACTATTAACAATTTAAACAATGTAGAATCAGTTAATCCCATGTGCTTCCGAAACAATCGTCGAAAAGACAAGTATACGGCAGACGTTTTTGATACATAATTCATATTCAGACAATTTAAACCAATATGTCTCTTCAAAATCGTATCAGAATGTCGAGATTTGTTCTGCGGCAAACGCTTTTGATTTAATTAAATTAAATCCATCTGTTCTCAATTAGTTTCATGGACAGGGGAAAAAAATTATCTTGAACGTTTTTCAAAAAACGTTATGAAAGAATTTGTTTAATTGTAGCTCTGTTGATATTCCGATCTCTCTGCTGATGTAATGCTGCATTTTTCCAAGGCGCAAGTTTTCATTAACCAGAATCTAAATATTTAGTCTGAGGCGGGGAGGCCAATTCGTACGAACTCTTCCAACAGTACAGAAGAAATGATTAATTCATGTCTGGAATGAAGTTTAATAGCACTACTGGGTTAATAAATTATCAGTTGAAGGAAAGAGGATTATGTTTAATGTTATGCAGATACATTTGGGCGGATTTTTTTTTTTCTTGGTCATTTTATCATCTGTAAATAAGTCTGATTTAGTTAACGGGAGTGTGGAAATGTATGTGTTTACTTTTTTATGGTTTTGTAGAATTTTCATAAAATGACGTAATTCTTTTGAAAGAAAACGTTTGAATAATTTTCACAACTGATTTTTCTGATAAATTATGAACGTATCGAAAAAATGTAATGATTTTATTTGCAACGAAGGAAATTTTAATTATAGTATTAGAACCTAAACGCTACTTTTTCTTAGTATATTAATGTTGTTGTTGTCGAGTTCTTCTCGAATGGGAGGAATGAAAGTTGCCAGAGCCCGAGACACAGGTTGGACTTCTTTACGATAGATGTCGACACCACCTGTCTCCACCTCCACAATTTAGGCTTGGAACTGGAGGGGAGAGAAATATTCTCTAATCCCCTGCGACCGCCCACAAGACTTTCGGACCCACTGATAGAGTAGGCAGTTGTTACTATAACACGTAGTGCCAATTTTAATTTCTTGTTATTCATCATCCTTTAAAATGGGAAGTTCCACTATACAAGTAGCTTAATATGGTACTCGCGTATTATCGCAACCTTTTGGCGACATTGTATGAAACGAAGCACCTGTTTGTTAATTCAGCGAATACGATACATGCGAAATTGGGGTTGCCAACTTGGCGATGATTGCGATAATACATAAGTACCCTTCATATTTAGTGGCCATTGTTTAATTAAGATGTTTGACGTGGAGAAATTAAAAAAAAAAATTTTTGAAATATATGTGATTTATTAAACATTTATCAAAAAACTGTTTGTTACAAAACGTTTCAGTTCTCTTAATATATTTGTCAACATTTTTTAAAAGAAATTGCATTATTATTGATTTAAATACGCTGGGATAAACCTCAAATGAATTTTGAATTTGTAATGGCGTTGACATAGGAAATACTACCACTTTTTATTGTAAAGTGATCCTCTTAGTTAGAGTGTGATAAATTAAAAGTAAGTTGGTTTAAAATTCTTCGTTTTGAGAATTTTGCATTTTTAAGAAATCAATTTCTTAAGTTAAGCTTTAGTTAGGAGAGAGAGAGAGAGAAAATGTGCGTTCCTAAATGTAAGGCAAAGTTAAGTATGTAATTTTTAATCACTCTGAAATATGCTCATTTTATTTCGTGGTGTTGCTATACCTTAAATTGCTGTTTATACTGATGAGATCTGAAAATAATCATAACAAGATATCAATGATTCTGTATTTTTCTTGTTGAAGAGAAGATAACGATTGTGGTTGAAATATGCAAATTTCATAATGAATTCCTAAACTGACTGCTTTTTATAGTAATGAGACACAATTTAAGTGTAGTTTTGCCTTCCATACACTATGATTTCTATTGACCACCAATAAAGCATTTTTAAAAAATAATTTCTGTGTAAGAATTCTAATACGACCTTCGTTGATCACGTTTTATCAGCCATCTTGGTGGAAGGAAAGATTTATTTCATTTTATTCAAATTTTACTCTTGGGAAAAGTTTTTCAAAGTATCCTTCGTCAATTTTTTTTTTTATAAATGTTTGATATTGTGACGTTTGATTCAATGGTAGCGTGTTTGAAATATAATAATTTAGTGAAATTAAGTCACAGCTATTTTTTCATTAATATACAATTTTGCACTATGAGATGATTTTAGAGTTCCAAAATAATTTTGTGAGGGAGGGATTTTGTTGGTGTCTGTTCCATGCGAAGTTTTCGCTCTCGACTCTCTTCTCTCACGGCCCTTTGAGGTCTCCCCGCGGTTGACCGTTCTCGGTACATCCCCTCTCACACCCCACATCCGGTGGTGGCGAAATGCTTCCCCTCGGGTCAAAGGTTGCAGGGGCTAATTAAGACACGTTCGTCGCAGTATATTAGCGACTGCAGGTGTTTTTACACGTGTGGTCATCAATTCTTCTAAAAACTGATCCGGGTGGGAAGCAAGTCCCAGATGTCTCAAAGGGGGACGCACATACGTCACAATATGAAAAGTTAAGAATGCTTTTCATTAACCATTATCAACGTTTATTTCAATTGATTGTTTTTGTGTTCTAGGTCTTCTTCGTTAATTCATTCTTCCATTTGGGTGTCCTTCGGATTTAAGTATCATTGATTAGATAAAGGGAACTTTTCAGGAGGGCAAATAGAACGTTCTATAACCTTCTCATGGTTTTTTTTTGCTTTGTTGGTTCGGATGGATGCCCTGCTAACCTTTCCAGCAATCATCAGTATTTAAAGAGAATCACTAATCATATTAGTATCAAATTCGCAAATTTATCAAGTTGTTTCGGAAAAGAATTTTTTCATTTCTTTTCTCTTTCCTTCTTCTATCTCTATTCAGTTGTTGTAATCTTTTTATTTGTTTTCGCATTCAATTCAATTATATATCCCCCCCCCCCATACACACACTGAAAATTTATTCTTTGTAGCATTTTTTTCCTTCTGAAATTTATTTCCAACAATTTGTGTGAACTTATTCTGCAAAAAATGTCTAGTGATTGGACAGTTCATACAGATAAAGAACTCAGTTTTTATTAACGTAAACATTTTTTTAAATGAATAATAGTATTTTTAGTATATTAAAAGGTCCCCTTGATATCTTGCTGTCTGAAAATTATAAGTAATTATTTTATACAAATATATTCAAATTCTAAAAGAAAGCGTAAATGACGGGGGGATTAGAATGAATGAATAATAATATTTTTTTTCTCTTTAATATATTGAAAGGTGCCCTTGATATTTGACTGTCTGAGAATTATGAGTAATTATTTTATAAAAACATAAAAATTAAAAAAGGTTTTAAAATTCTGCTTAGAATTCTGCTTCTGATTAGAAATGCATGCTTTCTGTACAGTGGTGGCCAAATAGCAGCCTGCGGGCTACATGCGGTCCTCAGAGATTTTTAGCAGCCCGCCAAGAACGGTCAGAAAAACCAAATAAAAAAAAGGTCAATATTTGTGTCAACATATATTTTGGGGCAAAGTTTTTCTTACATATGAAGATCAATAAGAGTAAATACAGATGCAGTCTGGCTGGCTTTAACTTTAAACTTGCAGGCTGTTGTGAAAATTGCGATTTCAAATTTTAAAAAAAAGTTGTAGAAAAGTGTTAAGGATACATTTATCTCATTAAACTGAAAAATTGCAGCTATGAATATGAAATTAGCGCAACGAATAAATTGAATAAAACTGCTTCTAGTTTGTTTAACTTATATTTATTGATTTTCATAGGGCAATTTAACATTTTCTGAATGTATGCAATCATTTTATTTAAGGTGTGGTCCTCCGGTATTCTTTTTTTCCCATAAAGTGACCCTCGAACCAGAATACCCCCTCCCCTCTGCTGTAGTATATTCTGATAAAATACATGAATTTTTAATAATATCCAAATAAGACATAATTAAAATCCGAAGAAAGTGACTCATATTTCACAAAAGTATGCATTTCTTAGTTTTTTTTTCTTCCCCCCAGCCCCAGCATTTTGTAACTTATTTTTGGGAAGGAAGCTCTTCTTCCTTTTTTTAAATTAATCTTTCACCAAAATGTATAGATAAGACGGGTTATCATCCATGTGATATGGATTGGGTCGACATCAACCTTAAAAGGTTTAAATAGTTAATAAATTTAGAAATGGAACACATGCGGAATGTTTGATTAAATTGTGACTTCTCCCAATTAAACCGGAAGAGTCATCTCTCATTCATGACGTGTTAGGTATGGTGAGTTATTGGCCTTTTTTCTTTTTGGAAGTTTTATCAATTTTCGTGTAAAAAATGCGGCTGGGTGACGTAATTTCCTTTAAGAAGTGGTTGATTACACCAACCTAGTAGAAATGCACGTACATCGGATTTTTCACTGTTAAAGGTAATATTACTATTGAAATCTTGACGGAAGTGAGAAATTCAGAAGAATTATTTAAGAGTAAATTGTTTTAAATGTTACGTTTTGTTTGTGAGGTTTTTGTGTGTGAAAGGAGTATAAGCCTTTATTTAGAAATCGTGGTCACTTGTGGAACTTGCTGTTTTCAATCCCGCACTGACCGCAAGCATCTTCCCGAAAAAAGTATATTTTTATGTCCATATAATAAAGATCGATTTTATTAGTACTAAAAGTGTTTGTTTCATCAAATTTGTCAATTTAATTCATTAACCGTCCACCCGTTATTTATTATTGACACAAAGACGATCCAAAGTTAGTGGCGTAGCTTCTAGAGGGCTATACGGTGCTGCTTACCGGGACCCTTCCGACCCTGACAGTTAAAAATATCTGGTCGAACCAGGGTGATCACTAAAGCTTACACAAGAAAACTCATAAATGTGCATGATGGTAACATGTTACTTAACGTTCTTGTGTTCTGCAGAACACGATAAAGAGCTGATAATGAAGTAGCTTTGTACCTTTATAATATTCATATATTTTTTTTACTTGATAAAACCTAACCAGTTTAGATAGAGGTTTCGTCCCCCCTCTTAAATCTGTCGAGGCTCAATGGCCTCCTGTTGAAGTGGTGTGGGAGTTTTGAGTGAGGGTGCCAGCGCAGTTGTCCTTGTTCGTCACTTGGCAGAAGTTCAAAATTACGATGTCCGTCGCCTATTGAGTTATATTTCGCTTTATTAAACACTAGTACAGAACTGACACCAAATTTTGGGGTGATTGTTAATTTGAAAAGCTAAGTAATCGTTCCAGAGTTTGCTTATACTTAAAAAAAAGTACTGTTTATAATTTAGGTTATTTTTATTATGTTAAACATACAAAGAGAGCCGCTTTTGTTTATTTTTGTAAGCGAAGGCAAGGAAGAAGAAACATTAGCAAACCAAATCTGGTCTAAAATGATTATTTAAAAAAAAAAAAATCATCACTTGCTATCCTTCCTCATCGCCAAATGAATAGAAGGGCTTATTTTCCGACAAATAGCTTTCTCATTGTAACATATACAACGCAGACTTTTGTTTGTTTATATACTTCTACCAACTTTTCCAAACGGATGATTACATTTATGGATACCGCTTACTTAATTTAGTAAATAAGTATGGTATAGCAGAAGTAATGTATAAATCCCATTAATTCTGGGACTTTTTTTTGATTGAAGTGGATTATTGCATGGCGAAGCGAAATCATCTCCAGTGGGAAATATTTTTTGGACTGAATTACAAATGTTAGGATCTTCCCTTCGTGTGACACAGCCCACATAAGTGCACCAAAGCCAGTTGATTGATTGCTCCAAGATGAACTGCTGCGGGGGATAGAGAACTACAGCATTAGCCATCACGTTCTATCATATATCCTGTTCGATTTTTTTTTTCTTATTTTCCGTTCATTTTTCTTGTGTTGTTTCATGAAAGATTGCGTGTTTGTCCCATCTTCGGCTTCGACAAGGGTTTCTTTTGATGCTCAAGGACATCAAAACTAGTCGTCATGAAAATTGACCTTTTACTTGTTACAAAAAGAAATTAGTTCGAAATAGTGTTATCTTTTTTTTAAAAACAGAAAAAAGAATATTGGACGCATTACAACCATTTATCCTGAACGATTCAGTGGGGTCGAAGAATTTTTTTTAAGTCGACGCATCGCTTAAAAAAATTGTCGATGAATTTTACATTTCTGCCTTTTTGAATTTGAGAGAGAGTTCACTGTTTCCTCATTCAGATAGAAATATTTTTGAATTTTTTTTTTTCCTACCGGCCGGCATTTTGGCAGTTACGCCTTTTTACTCACAGCAAATTCCGAAGTGTGAGTCATTTCATTGGTGGCTCCATCTAGTGGAGGCTCTTGCTACATAATTTTTGACGCTTGAATTCGGTAAATTCAAGCTCTCGCCTGACGCTAAATATTGCCGTGATTAAATTTTGCTGAGAGTACCGCAGCCAAATTGATACTCAAGGGGTCTTTTACACGATTGTCGAATCCAGAAGAACTATCGACTACAGCCGGGATCGAACCCGCAATCTTTGGCTTACAATGCGGGCACGCTACTACAAAGCCACCGAGCCGACTCTGTGAAAAGTATGTCGCTTGAAATTTCGAGTTAAACTGATGACAGTGCTTTTGAAGTGTTTCTTAATATCAAGAGTGGGAGGGGGAAATGTGATAGTGAATGAATAATTCTGAAACTGCACTATAGTGAAAAGTTTTGATATTCCATGTAATTGTATACCCAAGTATTGTTATAAGTATTTTTAGAATCTCAACGATCTTATATGGAAATTTATACTGCCAATAAATGTTTTGCAACTGATCCAATAACGCTCCTTAGCAGACTCTACTTTTATTCTCTCTCTATATATATAATCCTAATCCTAGGCCTAACAGCAGTTAGTCTATTGTACATGTTCCTTTTATTTTTCCTGTGCTATGATATATTTAAATAAATACTAACGTGTACTAGCTAGTCGTGTGTGTGTGTGTTTTTTTTTAATAACTGTTATTGTAATAGCTAATAAAAATTAAATGATGTTTTCGAGGAAAACTTTTAATTCAATCTACACAACTAACTTTCTATCCTTGAGGTTCACATTGTATCAATCTCAAATCGTAGAATCTGCACTGAAAAAATAGCAGTAATTGAGACTTAATATAAGTATGTCGAGAATATGTGATATATGATCATAAAATTCACAAAACTAACATATACATGTGTGTGTGTGCGCAATAAATTTCAAGAAAATTGGAATTCTCGGATAGAGGAGGATCTGCTGTTACATTCTAGTTTATTTGTTGCTGATGATGTATTATCAACAGTGAGCTGAGGCATATTGTATTATCTCTTGGTGGGAATTAAGCATACGCGATCGAGTTAATTCGATTGTGCTAAGTTGGCCAAACTATGCACAATCGAGATAATTCGAGCGGTGATTTGCACACTCCAATATAAGCTATCGCCTTTTGTATTCGTGAGACTGACTGCGATTCGTCATCGTGATTTCGTAAATTTAGATAAAGTTTATAGAAAATTTAGATAAGTATTATTATTAAGTATTCTCTCTTTCATTTGCTAGTCATCAGTATTTGTAACGCCTATGTTTTGTGAAAAAAATTTGAAGGAGAAAAAATTTAGATTTCGGAAGTAAATTAGTAGTAAGATTTATACAAAGTTACTATAGCAATATAAATATAAAAATTTTAAAAAAAAAACTTGTAGACCAAAATTTTCTGGAATTCTACAATGGAACGTCATGTTCCCTCCCAGTTTTGTTCCACCAACATCAAAAAAGGAAGCTCCCACAAGATACTGCACTGTGTGCTGTGCTAAACGGGATTGGTATTGTGCTGCATCTTACTTCCAAATATATCAGACAAAAGAAAATTTTGAACATTTTTAAAATGAATACTGTTATTATTTTTGTTGAAAAAGTACAAAGTATTTTTTCATTAAAATTTCAATCGATATGGTGTTTATTTATTATTTTTGGCTGAAACACAAAGTTCCTAAAATGTATTAAATTTTTTTTGTCAGTATTTTTAAAATTAATTTGTGTTTCAAAATTATGCTTAGAAACTGTTAGAGAATAGAGTATCAGCTATTAATTTAACTATGTTTTTCTTTCAGAATCTCATGATGAAAGTCATCCTCTTTGTTTTTATCTGAAGACACCCAACATTAAGCAGATAAATGTTACTGTTGGCAGCCTTTTGGATAGTAACACCACTGAACGATGTTCCAAACCCACAGATTCTTGCTACATTTTATGGCAAGAAGATCCTAAAAATAAAAACATAACCATTATAAGTCAAGGTAAATTTTTATGATAAAAAATAATGTTGAAAGTGTTGCTGATTTTGTCATTTAATTTTTTGTCTCTTATTGATTAATTAATTCCATGGCTTATTTGTAATTTTGTGCTGTGAAACATAACTCACTTTAAAATTATGTAGTCTTATGTGAAAAGTATTACATGTATACTCATGAAAGATATGTAATTCAAACCACAAACTCACTAAGTTTGTATTGTTTATTCCACCCTCTCACCCTTTCTTTGGCACATCTCAATTTGTGACTATCTAAATGTTAAACTTCTGCATTGCTAGATCGGGGGCATTGGTGAGAATGGTCTAGCTTTGTTCCCCTGGCCTCCCTGATCCCCTGATTTAATGCCCTGTAACTTCTTCCAATGGGAGTACGTTAAAGACTGTGTCTATGTGCCCATACAACTGCAATCCTTCGAGCTCAATGAAACTACAATGTAGACAGTTGACATGGCTATGCTACAAAAGGGAATAAGCCCAATTATTATTAAGATGTGTCACATCCTTTAAGTGGCTAATGTTAAACATTTGTTGAGGATGTATAAACTTAGTGAGTTTGTAGTTCTTTTCATAACTTTAACATGTGGGAGCATGTAATACTTTTGAAAGCATAGCCTTTTCTAAATGAATGAATCATTTATGCTAACCCTATATTTTATCATAGTTAAATCTCAAGCTTATATATAGTTATTGTAAAACTGACTTGCGGTTTTTGTAAAAAAAAAAAAGTCTGTGTCTTTGAATTTATTTATTTAATCAGTTAATTTGAACTTCAACCAGATTTTTAAAAGGACAAGTTTGTGGAGATTGCTTAGATTATTACATTTAGTAATAATTTTCATGTTTTGGGCAAAGAATGTTTTGACAGTAACTTAATTCAGTGTACTTTTATAAAATTTTAGTTTTATTTTGATAAAAGCTTGGAGTTTTTTTACTCTTATGTTATTTTAAATTAATTTTTATGAAATCAAAGTGCACATAATGAGCAAAAGAAACAAGTTTCTAGCCCTTGTATTATAAAAATTCCTGAAATTTTCCCTTTTTTGTGGAATAATCTTGAATTAAGGTTACTTTTCGAGAGTCATTACATACAAGTATTTCAAATAATTGCTTGAACTGTAAATGCTATAGATTGTATATTTCCAGTTCTTGTGCTATTGAAACACAAGCTGTGAAACATAAAACAAATTGAATTCTATGCTTCTAAAATAATTTTACAAAAAAAAACTCCAATATTTTCATATTTTATACTAAAATTTTAATTTTTTTAAAGGTTGCTGGAATGATGCCAACCAAAAATGTCAACAAAGTGAATGCATTCCTAGTCGTTCGACAAGAGCTCTTGATAATACTCATTTCTGTTGTTGTGAAGGGAACTTCTGTAACACTAATATAACTGATGCTAAAATCTCTCCAGATTGCTGTGCAGATGATCCAGGTTGGTTTCTTTTTATTTAAAACTTTTATTAGTGTTTTAAAAGAAGGTATACACTATTTCATTGTTAAAAAGGCTTATTTCTTACTGGGTTTTCATCAGAAAATTGGATTGTTGGGTTTCACATGAACTTACCACAGTTCAAAAAAGTTGGTAAATAACTACTTCTGTTGCCTTG
Source organism: Trichonephila clavata (assembly GCA_019973975.1). NCBI lineage: Eukaryota > Metazoa > Arthropoda > Arachnida > Araneae > Nephilidae > Trichonephila > Trichonephila clavata. Next base: position 23,730 of record BMAO01024092.1, read on the forward strand.
TTTTCATCTGTACAAAGGTAAGTCATTCCTGATTGAACTGGAAGTTGGAACAATTAAACATACAGCAATAAGGAACTGTGTGTCCTAATTTCATTGTATTGATGATAATTCTAAGTTCATCTCAAGAAGGTTATGTTGAGTTTGTCATGAAATGTGCTGGGAAATAATTCAGTGAAAGGTCCTACCAAAATGTTCTAATGTCAACCTAACCAAATGATTAATTCTCCCTTCTGCTCTCCTGATTAAAACTAACCTCTATTCGCATTGATTGCAAAGAAATTCAATCAGCATTGTGTTACCCTCCATCACAATATTGCTAGCAGGGCCTTTCCCCCCGCTTAGGCACGTGCCAAGGGCACAAAAATAAAAAGGTGAAAAAAAGAGAGAATCTTCGTTGTACAAGTACAATGACAGTGACTCAACAAAGAATAAGGATGTCAAAAAGTAAAAGACAAAGTGATAAGTGCTGATAATTAACAAGTGGGAAACGGTTCATACCATAATGTTCACTCTATGCTGTAATTGCAAACAATTTCATTAATTTACTGTCCTTATTTACAAAAGGGTGGGTAGTCCATGATGCCGTAAAGTAAGAAATGAACAAGAGTTGCCAAACCATACCACTTTTCTTTCCTTATAACTGTCAGTCCATAACATGTCATTGGTGGTGGATAATGGAAAGACTATTCAAACAGCAAAAACAAAGAAAGGGAAACGAGTAAGAAAGTTAAGGGAAAATCCTCTGTTTCTCACAAAACAGAAAAAGAACTGAAGAAGGAAAGGGGGGTGCTCTGTAAATAGGGGGGGGGGACGTAGCTATAGTAGTACCTAGGGTGCCGGATAGGTTAAAAACGACCTTGAGTGCTAGACTCTTTTGCTGTTGTCATCACTTGTCAAAAAGTACTGGGGATATCCCAATTTGTTATTTTTCTGAATTAGTCCTATTAACTATATCTTCTGTTTCATATGTCAACCAACTCTTCCAGCCAAAATATCTTTAATGAACTAGTTAATGTGAAAACTATCTACAGAGATTTTTTACTCATCAAATCTGTGGACTTTCCCATCAGGAATCCACCTCCTTGGAGAAAAATGACCCGAGGTCATATATAATGATGGGGAATATGCAGAATCTTAAGTGATATGCACTTCGTGTTCGTTATACTTCATCATCACAGAAAAATGGGTAAAACTTAAAGCATTAATCACTCAGAGGTCATTAATTTTTTTAAAATTTTTTTATAGAATCTAAACTGTGTTTATTATGTTAGAAAATTGCTTTTCTATAGCAATAAATAACCGCTTTTTGTTATGATGTATAATCTTGGAAATTATAATTTTTTATCTAGCTCAACAATTTCTGGGGCATATACCTTACCACAAATCCATCATCATTGTACTCATCATCATCGCTGTGATTGCTGCAGTTGCTGTATACTTCCTCCATCGAACATATTGCAAACTTCCCAAAAGAAGCAATGAATCCCTTCACCTAATTGAAGCACCTCCTCCTTCATCCCCAAATTTTGACCTTGATACTTTGAAAATACAAGAAGCTGTTGCCCGTGGACGCTATGGATCTGTTTATCGTGGAAGCTTGAACGATCAAAGTGTAGCTGTGAAGAAATTTGCTTACCAAGATCAACAGCATTTTTTGAATGAAAGAGCCATATATCTTCTACCTCATATGAATCATGAATGTCTCGCTAAATATATTGGTTAGTTTAAATTCCTTCTTAAAATTAAATTTACCATTGCTTATTGGATCTTTCTAAACCTTTACAGAATACCTTTGTTGCTTAGTTTCATATTAATGTTTTTTTAATTCATGGATTTAGGCTCCAAAGAACAAACAAATGATGATGGAAGGCCTGAATATTTACTTGTGGTGTCATTTTCACCACTTGGTTGTTTACAGGATTATTTGCAAGAAAATACTGTGGACTTCAACAGTCTTTGCAAGATAACTTTGTCTGTATCATGTGGTTTGGCACATTTACATTCAGAAGTTAGAAAAAAAGGTGATATAAATTTTTACTTTTATTTCGAATTTGATAATTTCTAAATCAAATAATTTCAAAAGTCTTATTTTTTTTTTAAAATTATATTATGAAAATTAAGAAATTCACAAGGAATTTATTGTTATAATTTAGGGCAATTTTTAAAAACCTATAAAAATAGAAGAAGAAAGTTTGAAAGTATGCAAAATGTCAGCCGACGCCTTTGTACATTTGTTATTTAATAGAATACTCAAAAATAATTTAGAATTGGATTTGTTAAATTAAAACCTTTTGCTTTTCATTATTAAAATTATAATTTTTTAAAGCATGTATTAAGATATGTAAATTATTTGACTCAATTTCAACCTAAAATATTTTTATGTTGCAGATAAATTCAAGCCTTGCATTGTCCATCGTGATGTAACATCACGTAATATTTTAATGAAAAATGATGGAACATGCATGTTGTGTGATTTTGGATTTGCTATTCAAATATCTGGCTCTACTTATATTTTGAATGGAGAAGAAGTGAAAGCCGAAGAAACATCTCTGTCTGATGTACGTTTACAACTCTATAAAGCTATATTTAAAATTTTACTTGTGCTTGAACAGTTTTAACTGTTCATATATAAAAGAATTTATCTTAGTGTTTTTCCTATGTAATACATATAAATATGCTATATATAATCTATATAAATACAATATTGTATCTATAAAAATACAATTTTTGTGTGTGTGTGTTTTATTTTTAATTTCAAATTATCTTTAAATAATATATAAATATATATTCTTTTTTTTTTTTTCTTTAAAAAACTAGGTTGGAACACTAAGATATATGGCACCGGAGATCTTAGAAGGTGCTGTTAACTTGCGGGATTGTGAATCATCATTGAAACAAACTGATGTGTATGCCCTAGGATTAATAATGTGGGAAGTTTCTAGTCGATGTTATGATTTATATGAAGGTAATGTGTAATGAATTAGTTGCCCTTCCTTCTAAAGATAAGTTAGAAAGTACTTATACATTCTATCCAATATCAATAAAAAAATAAAGAAAATATCTTGAATAACTCCATAGCTTCCTAAATCCACAGGTTTTGAAAGCATCCTTATTGATAATATTAACTCAAAATAATGGCTTTTTAACACCATTTTATAAACTTCATTTGTATGTAACAGAATCTTTGGACTCAATTTTTACCCACTTTACATGGTCAGATAAATTCTAAATTTTGCTCAGTTGTCCAGGGTCGATGACAATACAATAATTTAATAATTTTGTTCCTTTGCCAAGATAATCAGGATGAACAATTTCCCGTTTTTGGATCCCATTCTGCATCTGGCGACTAATTTCAGATCCTATTTCAAGATTTGGGGACTAAAATATTAAGTTACTACTTAATTCGATAGAATGATGTTTTTTAGTTTTTTTAAAACTATAATTTGTATATGATGAAATTGGAGGTAGATTGGTGATTTAACTACTCAATTTCAGGATCTCCTGGAAATAAGAAATGTATTACAAATTACTTTTTTTGCATGATTTTTAAAACGAACTTTCTGTTGGCTCCATTATTTTACTGTATAGAATATTGTTTATTTCTTTAAAAAAAGATTTATCAAAGAAGCAAAAAAAAAAAAAAAAACTTTTCAAATAATTTTATTGTGAAACGGGTTAATCAATTTATACTCTTACATAATTTTTTGATGGCATGTACTAAAGTAATGAGTTTCATTACTTACCATTTTTCCTATAAGAGTTTATTAGAATTTAGATTGATTAAGAGAGAAATTGAATAGCAATCATCAAACTTTTACTTTGAATAACTTCATTCTTTTAATTATTGACTTCATTTATTGTTTGTAATTTATTAAACCCTTTTTATTAAAATTTTCTTATTTTTTAGGTTTGGAAGTTCCACCTTACAAACTTCCTTATGAAGCTGAAATTGGTACTAATCCAACTATGGAACAAATGCAAACTCTAGTTGCCAAACACAAATCTCGTCCACTTTTCCCAGATATCTGGAATACTATGAATCCTGTAAGTGTTAAGAGTATTTAACAATGTTTTTCATAACTGCAACATTTATATATAATGATGCTGATACTTCAATGTATTTGACTATCAAAGTATTGTCTAATATTACGTAAAACTGTTAGATAATGTTCAGTTTATGTTACATGACAATATCAACTTAAAATATTTTAAGTTTTATTTTTTTTTAAATGTTAAATCATTTTTACTACCACAAATTATTAGTTTGCATTCAGAAGAAATTTATAGTAGTTCAGTTGAAAAATTGTATTAATCCTCTTTGTCATAAAATTTTCTGTTACGTTTTGTCTAAATGTATTTCATTGAAATAAAAATGCACCAGTTACTTGTCAGTATATTTTGGCGATTGGAAAACAAATTAATATTCATGTATTTTTGTCATTTTCGTAACACCAAAATATGTTCCAAACTAATCGATGTCTTCCATCTTCAGTAATGAATCTGTGGTAACTCATCTTAGTAAAATGCATTAATTTATCCAATAATCCAACCATATACTCTATGAATCAATTTCTGGAAAACAAAATAAATAAAGCAGTTTGTTTTGGCATTATTGTTCTTCTGCTTTGTTGTTTTTAAAAGCCCCCTTTTTTTTATAAAATTTACAGACTTTTTAAAATTCTTTAACCAAGCAACAATAATTATAATTGAATGATTTTGTTTTATAAATCGTTACTATATAATGTTTTAAATCTCTTTGTAGTAAAGTCTTCATTTTTATTTAAAATTGAATCTTATGTAATAAATTACATTGAATAATCTAAAATTTGAATTATCATAATTCATCATGTTGATATGCAGCCATTTTACAGATCAAGCACATATATATTAATTCATATGAGAGGTAATGTTTTACTTAAAATATTGGATATGCAGGTTTTTACTTAGCATGAAATCTTAAGGTACTTGCATGTTAGCACCACCACAGCAAAATTTGCACCACACATATCATGGAATGATGCATAAACAACAAAAGTCTCTTTTGTGTTTTATTTGAAAAAGAAACAACTGGTCAGATTTTAGCCGAAATTTGGCTGTGGTGATGTTAATAAGTTAGTATTAATCTTAACTACAATTCACATCAAAGATATGACATTAAAAAGTAATTAAACTCCTTCGAATGAGAGTTTTCTTAAAACTCCTCCTCAAAATTAAGAACTGTAAAGCAGAATATCAGTTTTTGACTACAGAGCTATATTTTTATCTGTCTTGATTCTCAAAAAATTCTTTATGTGAAATAATGCAGTTGCAATGTTTTTAAATTAAATGAAATCCTGAGCTCTTTATTTGGAGGATTGGTATTGTAGCTTGATAAGTTTAGTACTAATTCCTAATTATCATTCGTGTTAATTTCTCTTGCTTAGAAATTCCTGTTTTTCACATTTGTAATCTGCTGTAAAACTACTATGGTACCACTGAAACAGGATTAATGTAATTATTGATATAATATGTCTTCTATTTAAATCTGCATCATCTGTAACTTGCTACAAGAAGAAAGACTTTATTAAGACTGAATTTATGTATAAGTTAATATTAGTTTTGGGGTTTTACAATATTTATTTAGGATTCTGGTAAATCTGTTATAACTTTTATTCCTTATAATTCAAGATAGAAGGCTGAATAGGCATAATTTGTATCCAATATATCTATTGCAGGTTTATTAGAATTTTTTTATTTTAATCTCTTTAAATATGTTTTTTCCTTTCTTCCTTTTTACAGGCTGTCCGATCTCTGAAAGAGACTATTGAGGATTGCTGGGATCAAGATGCTGAGGCACGATTAACTACACTTTGTGTGGAAGAAAGAATTTCTGAACTTCCAGTACTGTGGGAAAGAGAGAAAGGTACTGTTTATTTCTTGTAAAAAAATATATATACATAGACTGATTATTACCACCATGTTAACTAATTTGAAGTGTCACAATTTTTTTTATTATATTAATTGATTTAAAACTTACTTATTTTAAAAATAAGCTGTACATATTACAGCTTTTATCATCTGAAAAAGTTTGAATATTTTCCCTCCTAAATTAAAATACTTAAGTAAAGGAAATCATTATTGTTACCAAGATAGATGATAGCATTATTTATGTTAAATAAGCCCTGTTTGGTTTTATATCATTGCCATGGTACTGGTATTAAATTTAAGTGAATTGGAAATTATTTTTTCTCTCCGAAATATACAAAAAAAAAAAATCATGATTAAAAAAAAATTTTATATACCTTCTCTCTTATAGCTGAACTCAATGTCATCTCTGGTACAAGTCCATCTTTAAATACAGTATCTAATCTGTGCAAATCCTCTAGTTTCCACAACAAGTCCAGCAATGACAGTGATTTTGGTTCTGAAATAATAGATGATCGTTTGATCACTCCCAGAGGGAGAGCCAACAGCCTATCTGAATGCACCACTGAAACTTTACTTTCTCCATCAGATGCTGTCAATCAAGCAAATGATAAAAACAAACTCTTGAGTAATGAAGCTGCCATGAGAAAAGTGACCTATCCTTTGCAGCCTCACCAAGGCCGCAATCCATGTTTGGCCAGGAATTTGATGCAAGAATCACCTAATGAGATTCCAGTCATCGGCAACAGTTTGGGCAATTATCCATTAAAGGGAAATTATCCATTGAAGTCATTGAAATATCCCTTGAATGATAAAATGATCTCCTTCTCAGATGGAGATGCTAACATCTTCAGTTTGCCTCCAGGTATGAAGAGTAATTTGATCTCAAGAGATTTCACTAACCATTCCAATAGGATACGCAACCCTATTCCATTTGTCCAGAATCCAGTACACTTACCAGATACCATTCCTAAACCATTGAACTTGACTGAAAAGAAAGCAACTCAAGAATTCTTGCTTAAGAATGAAAAACGGTGGAATCCCTTGCATATTTTTGACAAAAAGACAGCAAAAAATGGCATCAGAGCCAGTCTGCGAATGCTGCTGGACCGAAAGACTTCCATTAGCAATGGGAACATACCTGAAGAACAACAACCACTTAAAAGTTCCAGCATTTCTTCTCCAATTTCACCTAGTGAATGTGGTGGCAAACAGGGACAGATAAATCCAAATGCTTTTTGGACTTCACCTGAGCCAAAAGAGGGGGAAGAAGATACCTATGGTACTTTGTATCCTATTACCAGTAATTTATCCACTGTTGATGGAAATGCAGTCATGAAGTCTTATGACCACCATTTACTAAAAGGACATGCAATTTCTGTTAATGAAGAAAGTTCATTGCCAATTTCTCTATCCAGTCAGGATGTAAATCTTGGAGAAAAAACAAAACGTCCCACAACTCTACCAGTCCGGTCTCTTAATGATAAACAAGATGTGGAGCAAGTTATTCTTGATATGTCTGATTGTGACATATCAAACGAGTTCGCTACTGATTTTGCACCCAATCCAGAAATTCTGGAAGCCAAGCCTTCCTTGGTTCGTCGTAAAGGTAGTGGAGGAAAGAAAAAAGGGGTTAAGCGTGTCAAAACTCCTTTTGAGATCAAATGTAGATTCTCTTTGTATGATGATAGAATAATGTCATCACATGAACTACCTACTACGTGTGCACCCAATGATTCACAGTCACACCTGGACAAAACTAAATTCTCAGCATCCGTTCCTTTGAATATGAACACACTTTGTGTATCTCCTGCTGTTGTTACAAATCAACAAACTGAAGTAAAAATTGAACCTGAACCTAAAGAAGTTCTTGTCAAAGAAAAGCGTGTGAATGGTTTGGTGTTACCTGTGAGCCATGTTGGTCCTCAAAATGTTATTTCTTTGTGTGACATTTAAACTGCAAGTGATACTCTTGACTTTATTTTAATTGTGTTCCATCATTTGTATTATTATTATGCTTTTTTTTTTTTTTTTTTATTCTTACCGATCTCCTCTAAAGAAGATGCTGAAAACATTTTCAAGTAGCCTCTGGCATGGAAAATAATTCTAAAAATTGACTGATTCACTAACCATTCCAACAGGGTGGACTGTACATGTATTGGTACTTAAGTGCTATTAGTTTCAAAGCAAATGGATTTGTTTCCAAATTTTTTGAAATCCACCACTCCAGTGCAATTTTTTTGAGTTATACTATCATTGATTATTTTGTATAAGTGATAGATATGACATGTATATTTTCCTCTTTTCTTACTCTATTCAGCATCATTTCAATTTGTAAAATATCATAATTTTTTTTCATATAATTATTCATTTAGCTTTTTTAAAAAACTATTTTTTAAAAAAAAATATTCTAAATGTTATTGAAGGATCTCTTTTAAAATGATTTTTCTCATTGTTTAATCATTATCTCAATGTCAGGTACTTCTAAAACATTCCTTAAACTTGTCAGGTAATAACTGAATGTCACATTATGCTTCTTATAGTTCCTGTGTTTTTGATGGGAACAATGCTCGGAAACTTTTTAGTTTCAACTTCGCATTTACCAATTCATTTCCAGAATGTTTATGATGGCATTTGTAATACTTCTATAATCTAAATGGTACTTTTATTATATGGTACCTCTAAATGAATATATAAATACTCTTGAGCACAGATTGTCAGTGGTGTAGCCAATATGTAATTTTTGCTGTAGAATAGTAAATGATGCCTTTTTTATGAGACAGACTTAGCAACTAATGTGTCTTCTTAAATAATCCGACCATCTGTTATTGTTAGTTTTAAAAACTGTTTCAGTTGTTTAAATTTTTTTATGAAACGTTTTTAAGTTAATCAGAAAGACGGACAATTTTTTTTTTCTGTAAATAATTCTTTGTATGGATAACTCTTGTCAAAACGACACACAAATATGAGATATCCTTTAAATTCATCGTGAAAAACTTATTATTTTGTGTTGAATGGACATTCATTTCATTTGATGTCTGAAACAAACTTTATATTTATCAAAATTTTAAATTATGTTATTTTGAAATGAGTGATTCTTTTCATTTTCGGGAATTAAATTTAGTTTCCCTCCTAAAATTTACTTGAAATTTTTTTTTTATATTTACGAATTCATTATTAATTTTTTTACTGTTCATACTATCATATTCTGTATAATGAATTTTTAAATATAGATATAATATAAAAATATTAAAATCAGTAACTTACAATTTTTTTTCAAAATGTAATTTAAAATAGCATTTATCTGATATCCACATTTTCAAACATCTAGTATTTAAACATCATTTGTATTATTATGCAATTATTTTAAGTAGTAGAAAAATCATGGATTTATTCCCTTCTCATATTTTGTATAATTTCAGATGTCAGCAACGGGATTAAGATTATTTAAGTTATTTAGGCATTTTATTAAGAACGAATAACTTGACATTGTGATAAATGTGCGAAAGGTCTAAATTTTGTCTCATGTTAAGGTGTATTTTAAGAAAAAATCTTGTTGTTTGCTTTTTGTGTATAAGATTAATCTTCCAGCTCATATGCACTTTATTGGCTATGCTACTTTGACGTTTACAGCAGCACGGTTATATTACTGTTTGTATCCCTTAATTATGGCTTGAAATTAATCACGTAGGTAAGATTTTACACTGTTCTAAAATATTTTTTAAAACATGAAGTATTGACAATGTTAGTCAAAACTTGGTATGGTGCTACGTTTCCCTTAGTAGGGAAAAATTTAGAATGTAGTGTTGAAATATGCATTACATTGTCTGGAGATATTATGTAATTAATTCCATTTAAAACTCTACATGTGCCAAGGTTTAAAATAACTCAAGTGATTAATTATTCAGTTAATATTCAGCTATATTATAGCTTCATTTTTTTCCTACGATTAATTAGGATGGACAATTATAATAGCTATGTTGAGATTTGTTATTATGTGAATAATTTTTTTCTTAAGTTTTGGATTTATTGATTTGTTTTGTAGTAATTTAGTTATTTGGATCTCAATAACTTCTAAAGCAATGGAATGAATTTTTAAACCCTTTACTGAACCAAAATCCATACATTCCACAGTAATATATATATGATAAAATGCTTTGTGTATGAAATTCATTTATTTGGAGAAGAAAAAAAATGCATATTTTATAATCAAACAATATCTTAATAATGGGAAATCTTTATTATATATAAATGGTTGCTTAAGTGGTTGAAATATTGCATTGTTTTTATTAGAATTTCAAGAAATTTGTCATATTAAGTCATGTATCATAAAGTCAGTTATCAAGATTTCACTGCATTAATATTGAAGAGAAAAAGTATCCCAATTGTACAGTAATTAGAATTTCATACTAAATTTTGAATTCTCAAACTTGTTTTATCTATTTGTACCTCTGTTATGTAAATACTTTGTCTTAAAATAACTGTAATAATTGAATTTGTAAGATACTGAAGGTAAAGTTTAGAATTCCATGAAAAGTGTTAGTTATTTCCTTAAAAAAAGGAAAATTAATAATAATTAATTTAATGTTATTTTTGTTTTTAAGATTATTTTAACTGCTATGGAGAATCATATAAAATATGATTCTCCATATGTGAGAAATAATTTAAATGAAAAAAAAAAATGTTAGTCAAAATTGTTAATGTTTATATTATTAAAAATTGATTCCAGATTTAGTTGTAATTTGAAGTGAAATTTTATAAAGCATTTTTTGTAATTTATGAACAAAAATTTTTACTGGTGTTTTCCATGTTATAGATACCAAGATTTTAGCTTAATGTTATAACACATACACATTTAACTCACTGGGAGTGAGATGAAATATTTTTGTTATGAGTTTTCTATTAAACTTGGGAAAAAATTAGCGAAACTGAGAGTGTGCGACTCGCTGATTGATTTTCCTCCTTTTTAATCTAAATATATTCACAATCTGCATCTTGATGTTCAGGAATTATTCAGTGTTTGTATAGTTCATAAGTAGTGATGTAGTGTTGTGATAATGATTAACTTCTAACTGTACAAAAATGCTGCATTTTATTTTTGATTTGGTCACAGCTGAATTTTTTTTTTTTTAAATTAGTGGTTTTTTTTCCTCTTTTTACATGTACTGGGTATAATTTTCTAGATATTATAATTTCATTTTAACCCATATTAATTATGCATATAATACTTATATATATATATTTTTTTTAAATTATCAGAAAATCATTTAACTTTGGATAATTAAGCCACAACTAGTTCTTGACTGTAGGATTGTGATTCGCTATGATAGTAGCGACATGAAAAATCAAGCTTGCAAGGCATTTATAGATTTATATATATGATTGCTCTGTATAATATACATGTATTCTAGTCTTAAAGTCATTAATAATTTCAAAGGAATATCTAATATTTTAAATATACAATGAGTAGGGTATATTGCACTTCTTTAGCCATATTAATTCAGTGCAATTTTTTTTTTAATTTAGCTCTAACTTGAAATTAAAGTAGAACTTACTTGCATATTTTAAAATGTTTATTATTATAATTGTTTTTAATGTAAAATAGCAGAAATTTTTTTAACTGAAACAATAAAACTAAAGATCAGCATTTAGGCTGTCTTTGAATAGCCTAAACCAAACACAAAATAAATTTTTCAGACTGAAAAGTCTTTTCCTATAAGTTTGTGACAAAAAATACTCTTCTTTTTCTCTCTACAGCATTTTTTAAAATTATGAAATATTGAATAATTTTTTAACTCTTTAATGCGAAATAAAACACTTATGTTCTAGAAAAAAAAATGAAATTTTTTTTCCTATAGAGTAATATAATAAAATTGGTATCTGTAGAATTCAGAAGTTATATTAAATTAAAGCTGTAGCAATTTAAAAAATTTACTGAATTTAGGCCGTACAAAAACAAACAAAAAAATTGTCTTGATTTTGTTTATTTCCTTTAAATTTATTTTAAGCATTTTAATTTACCAAGAACAGTGTACATTTTTACATAAATTCTGGTACCACATAGTTGTTTCCCATGTGAATTATCTACTTAAAATTTCATAAAGTAAATTTAGCTGTGACTAAATTTATTGTAATGTCATTATACTTGATGTTTCTGAGAACCAACAGACTTCTAGTGATACTGTATCTTTTTTAAGTTATCAAAGGAAGTTAATCTCATTAAACTGTTCCATTGTCTTTTTACTTGTGTGTTGTTATTCATATGAATGTTTTTTCGTTCTTTATCTTGCAACCAATCTATAATAAAACGCACAATATAAATCAGTATGTTTTTCATGTTAGTTTCTTAACAGGTTTCACCAGCTTATATTTATGGTAGTACAAATGGATGCTCATCTGGATATTTTCATTTATTATGTATAAAGAAGAAAAAAATGTAGTGTTTGTGAAAGTGGCCCCATTGCTTGTTATTTTGATTTCCTTTTCTTTTCATTTTGTACAGTCATTTGAACAAAATGTTACCATTACAGCTAAACCATGTAACTGTTTGCTAGAATAAACTCAAACTTAATATGTAGAGTTTTGTTTATTTCTATACTTTCATTTTAATATTAATAGATTGTGTGAGATATTTATGTTGCACCATAAGCTGCATGAGGGCTATTGGCGACGGACCTTGTAGTTTTGAACTATGGTAAAGTAACGAGGATGACACCTAAAATGGGAACTCCTCCTAACTTCCACAAGTCCATTTCCTTGACCACTAAGCTACCGCTGCCACGTAATAGATAGATGAGAAGAGGAACATGTTAAATTTTTTCATTGTGATAAATTACAGCTTCTAAAAGTTAATAGAAATAAAAAAAATCAAGTGGCTGAATTTTTTTTTTATTCAGAAGTTTGCTAGTCAATTAATCATCACAATCTGCTTAAACTTAAATTTCTTCGCAATTTTTGGTACTGTTAATATATAATTTTATAAAAGCATATTTAAATCCAAGTGTATTAAGTCTTCACATTTAAAACAGAGTAGGAGTGCACAGTTATAAAAGTTTGCTTATATTTGTGTTTCTTGATTTGTTCAACTACAATAAGTTACAATTTCAGGAAAAAGACTTAAGTAAAAAATCAATATTAAATAGACTTGGACCTCCATTTCATGGATTTTTTTTTAAATAGAGATCCGACTGTAGTACCTATTTGTTAAATGAAATTTGGTTAAATATAGTTACTTTCTAGAATTAACATCTTTTAGCTGTATTTTTTGTCAAAATCGCCATATATGCCAATCCAGTGAAAAGAACACAGTTCAAGTTATATTTAGTAATGAGAAACATTACTGTGTAGTTAGCACAAACTAAAGAAGTATACTATTCATATGAAAATACCTATACTTATTTAATCAATCTAAAGACAGTACAATGAAATTTTATGCATATTAGAGTAGTTAAGTATATTTTTGAAAAATTGAGTGAAAAAGCAGCAACTTTTAACTTAATGTAAAAATAAATAAGCTTAAGATAATAATGGCTTATTATAATGACATTTACATGGAAAATTTTAAAAAATATAATGTTAACATATATTTTATCTAGAGAATGAGTTCTAATTTTTAGTTTTCTTAAATTATTTAAATCAATGCTGCTAACTAGAAAACTTCCTGTGATGTAAAAAAGCATGTCCTTTGAACTAAAATAGTGACCTAAGCAAAAATTAAAATTTATTTAAATACTCTTGAGTATATCTTTCAATTTTAAATAACATTAATATAATGATCTATGAGTGCTCTCTGTATTAATTCCAAATGCTGTATAAGTGAAAAGTAAATTGTGTTAGAAATATATAATTTATTTTGTATTGTGTTAATCATTCTAAAGAGCTATCAGCATTATTCAATTTTATTATATTTAATTGAAGTAAAAATTCTTATGCTAGAAGCTTGAAACGCTCGCATGTTATTCATTTGAAGGAATGAAAAGACACATAACTTAAAAAATAAATTTTTATAATACTCTTGGATGCTAAATTATTTATAGAATTGACTATGAACATTCATTCAGAAGCATCATATACAAATCAAGATATTAATAAGCTCAACTTTTTACAATAAAAGATTTATCTTTTGGACATTAACTGTGACTTCCAACTTGTAATTTTATCTGAAATAGTTCGATCCATGACACCACACAGACTTTGAATTTGGTTTAAAGCAGCTACATCTTTCTTTTCAAAAGCAGCTTTTGCAGCATCTTCTAGTAATCTATAATATTTCAAAAGAATAGAAAAATTGCTTCCATAAATATACATGAAAATTCATTAACAAAATTTCATTTTTACGCTTAAAATAATAAATCAGTCTTACCCTGCTTTAATGCAGTATTTCACTTTATTTTCTTCTTTCACCTTGGATAAATATTTCTTTGCTTCATAGATATTATCATGTTTAACACATACATCAACAAAAGGCTAAATTAACCAAGAAAAAAATAAGATTAAAATCTTAAGAATATTTTCTTAAATATGTAATTATATATAAACATGTAAAATAGTACAGGAATATCTCACTCCTGTACAATAATACTGTTAGTAATTTGAGTAATCTTTGATTCAATATTATGTAGTTTAAAAGGATTTTATGCCAAAATATCCCCACTAAAATAATGCTGTGAGTTTGAGATGAACAATATCAAGTGAGCACAATGGTTGGTGCGGGCACATGAATAAATTTTTATGTACCTCAAGTTCCTTTTTCGGTCATTACATTCACTGAGATAACTTTGTCTTCTCTATAGCCTCGTGTGCACATCAGTTACTCTTGCCATTTGATTCACATCACAATTTGTCCTTAAAATAATTAACATACATTATTCCTTAGTAATAATTGATTAATATCGCATGAGGGGTATAGGCAACAGACCTCGTAATTTTGAACCACAGTCAAGTGGTGAAGATGACACCTGAGCTGGTACCCTCATCTCCTAACTTCCACACCACACCAAATGGAAGACTTTGAGCCTTGATAGATTAAATGTCCATCAGCCCATTTACACAGCAGGTCTTCAGTGGCACTTGGGTTCAAAATCGTGACATACCAGCCACGAGTCAGTGATGATAACCACCAGGTTGACACGGCCATATCATTCATTAACCCTTTTATAATGAATGGGAAATGAAAATCGCGCAATGTTGTGAAACATATTGTAGTCATTCCATTATGTAATGCAAAGGGGGGAGAATGGAGCAAAAAAAAATTTAACTCTAATTTAAAAATAACATTTTTCTTTGTGAATGCTATGCAATAAAAGTGTTCCTATTATTTTTTACCCTTTTATTATTCATTTTACGTAAAAATACAATTGTTTTTTCTTTAACAAAATTAAACAGGAATGAATTATGTATTTTTCTATCGAAATGCTTAATTGTTGATTCATCTGATGTGGTTCTTCAAAGTAATCAATTAACAGCACTAAGCGCAATATTCATGTATTTATAATATTTTTTCCAAAAATTAGCTATTATAATTGGAGTAAATTTTTGATGACTAATTGAGTGACAAATTACACTGACAATCTGTTCAATAAATACACTAATTTAGCCACTGAGGTAATGTTTAACAGTGTTCGCTGGCCTATGGGCATACTATACTCATCAGTAAACTATCAAGCTGTCAAACGAAGCAACTAACTACAAGGGTTTTTCAGGACTTTTTACATTTTTGACATGAACAGATAAAACATTCAACAACAAACATTTCAACATCGATTATTTTCTAAAATTTAGAAACTCCCAGGGAGCTTAAAAAATGCTAAAGATTGCTTCTGTAGTTAAGGATGTGGAAGGAGGAAGCAAAAGGCAGCTTAAAAACCTGATTTGGGACTTCCATAGATGGTTCAAATAATGGGCATTGAGATAAAAATTATTTCCATAAATGGGGAGTATTTAAAAAGAGCACAAATAGATGCATTATAAATTTTGAAAAATAAAAGCTTTTGGACCTCTAATAGCATAGTTATTGGACAAATTAAGTAATTTCAAAACAAAAACTTGCTGCATAACAAAAAATTTACAACTTAAAATTGTACAATAAAGCCACTTTTAAATGCAACACATTTTTTATGTAAATGTTAATGAAGAAAATAAAACTTTCTTAACTTTAATATAATACCTCACCTCATAACCAATAGGAGATTTTTTGGAACGAGAAAATTTTTCCAATTCTAACCAATCACCTCCATCTGCTAAAACTGTTATTTGCAGCCACCAGAACCTAAACAAATGCATTATCTTTAGGTACTAGTAATAAAATTCATTCAAATTATATGTAACTAAATATATTTAAAAAACAAAAGTGATAAGTTAGATAAAACAATTTTTCAAAAAACCATTAAATGATTTCAAAGACCCCTTTTATTTTTCAGTCATATAAAAAGAGAATCTTCAAATAGGGAAGGAAGGAATGATTATTTTTTAGTGCACATTTCGTATTTAAGTTTATTAGTACATTAATTATTTCCAACATTTAATCTCTATCCTTCTGATTTTCTAGCCTAAGAATTTCTTTTGTAATTGAATGACTGTTTTTTAATGAGATTGCATTTTAATAATTTTGTATCTTTTTTTTCCAAGATCCGGAAAGTATTTTTTACATGCTTTTATAAGTTTCACTTGTATGTAACAGAATCTTTGAACTCGATTTTTACTCACTTTAAAAGGTCAGATTAATTCGAAATTTTGCACACTTATCAAGGACCGATGACAATACTAAAATTTCATAATTTTGTTCTATTGTCTAGATCAGGAATAACGATTATTCAGATTTTGCAGCTAATTCCATATACCATTTCCAGATTTAGCGACTAAAAGATTAAAAACGAATACACTTGTGGTTAATAGAAATAAAACAAACAAAGTGTTCTCTTTATGTGTGAAAAGGAAGGGTGCGTGTGCATCAGCAATTTCTTACCATAATATAAATTATCTAGTTTTTCTGAAAATGGAAATAAAAAAAAGGGGGGGGGGCAGTCATAGAGACTGCCGATAGAAGTGAAAACTTAGAACTTTTAGTATTAAAATTTGAAATTTCATAATGTTTGAATTAAAATTATCAACTTCAATCAGGTTTTCACATCTATTGACACTCCTAGCAACAATTATACGCATGTTTATATGGTTTTTTTATTATTCAAATATATTACGGGCTGTACAAGATCATGACAAAATATAAATACAATTCAATTGAAATAACAATTAATATACAATCATATTATTTATGGATAGTATTTGTATTTACTTAAATTTCAATGTACTTGATTTTTAACATTATTTTAATTGTTTGCATCATTGTCATCATTAATTTCAACAACACTTAAAACTTTTTGTACTTTCAATTATTTCATTTTGTTCTAAAAAGATACAACAGGCTCTTGGTAACAAAAGTAAGAAAGGAAAAAGTTTGATTCAAATTTATCTATGTATCGCGAAAAAACCGCATCGATCGTCGTTTTTTGTAGAACTGAGTTTTCGATCATTGGACATATTTAAATTAAGTTTTTCATCTAGAAATTCAATTAGCGGTAGATTTTTATCATCTGCAAAGTTAATATTGAAGTCTCCACTTAAAATCATCGGTACATTATCATATTTTTCGCCAAATCTTTTTTCGGGTATTTCAGAACCTTCTTTTGTATAAATCATCAAATTTTCGAATAAAAATTGTTGTATCTGTCTCATAAATTTTCCAGGCAAAATATAAACTTCAACCATTAATATGTATTGCCCATTCTCGGAATCGCAACGCATATTTCGCCTATATCAGAAGCATTAACACCAATGCTTCTAGTGAATTTAGTATGTATGTCCATATGTGAAGTAATGAAGTGTGGCGTATCTTGAGTATTGTGATAAATAGCTACGCCTGCTGCTGGAACTTCGGGTCTTTAATAACTTACAACCAAGTTGAAATTCTGAATATCAAGTGGTTCTTCGTTTTTCATACGAATTTCTGAGAAAAGCAGAACATTTGACTTTCTTACGATAGCATCATTTTTTAGGTCAGCTGCATGCGCATGCAAACTGTGACAATTAAATGAAAATATCGATAATCCTTTCTTGTTGGAGATGAATTCTAGAAATGTTTTGGTTACCATTTGTAGTGTATTGTTTTATAACCTTTTTCAATTCTAACGTTAGATCCTCTCGATGATTCACATTAATAACCATAATTTAAACTTCAACACATTAATCTCCAATTGTTATTAGATTTTATAAAATTTTTAATTTTAAAATCCACAATAAAAATATGGTTGAATAACTAAAAATCTGTTTTACCACAGTAGTAAGAAAACCTCTAAGCCACTGTGAAATACTAATCTGGATTGCGTGATGCATTGCAGAGGTTAAATATTAGAAAATAAATAATGCAAAATTTTCAAATGCCAGAATAATTACAAAGATTTAAAATAATTTTAAATAAAATAAATTTCAAACACTATTTCAACAATGCACAGTATATACACATTGAACTTTTCACTAAATCCATTCAATTTCACTTATAAGATATACACGGCACTATACGTCAGCTGTATAGCTACAGAAATACTGCTATAAGCATGTCGGTGATGCGAACGCAGGATATTTCACCCATCCAAAACGTTTCTAAGGCGAACAGCACACTGTGCATGCACCAGTCAGAGCATGTCAGTGACGCGAACCCATAAGATTTTCCCTTACCAAAAAGTGTCCAACGCTGCTAAAGAAGTTTTTCACTTCAAAAAAGACTCATGAATGTGGAAAAAAAAATTATGTTCTGCTAAATATTTGTTATTGTTATAAAGTAATACATTTAGAAGTGATGATACGATTTAGCATTATAGCAATACATTTAAAAGGTAATCATTCTGGCTCCAAATATCAAACTAAAGGATAAATTCAACAATGAATAAAGGACAGTCTAAAAAACTAAAAAATCACACTTTTATTGTAGATCGAACTAAAAAATGAAAAATTATAATTTAAAAAACACCTTTTTATAGTGAATCGAACTAAAAATTAAAAAAAATAAATAATTCTTAATTTTAGAATAAAATGACTAACAAGAAATTTATGTAATTGGGATAAAAGCCTGAGGTGCTTTGTACTACATTTTTACACTAACTCAGCATTTCGGAATAGCTTGTAGGAAATTATAATAATTAATATAGAGCACCCCATGCTTTTATCCTAATGACATTTTTTTCACTAATCATTTTATTCTTATATTAAGAATTATTTTTTTAATTTTTAGTTTGATTCACTATAAAAGTGTTTTTTTAGTTTTTTTTTAATTATAATTTTTTAATTTATATCATTTGTCTTTGCTCTAAAATTCCCCCCAAAGCCTATATTAATGTATTAATAAATTAAATTTGAAAATTTTAATAAATATCAAATATAGAAAACCAAATAGAGAATTTTAATTTTAAAATCATAAAGTAAATAATTTAGTCAGGGTTAGATTACATGTATGTTTTATACTTTCTAAAACATTAATTATAAATTTCTCTAAAAGATATTTTAATGCAGCAATTTTCAACCTTTCAACATTTAGGATTTAATTCTCCATATAAATTTTTACTGCATTCTACTTTAAGGCTATCCTTGCATAATGTTAAAGAATGGGACCCAAACCTAGAAATTTTTTTCAAATAGTAAAGGACTGCACAATTCATTTAACATTCTGACTTCACTGTTTTATAGATGAGCAACATGTTTTAATTATTCTACTCTTTTTGGTCTGAAATTTCAAATCGAGCAGAATTCTCTTTTTTTTTCTAGAACGTTTAAATATTTCACTTCTTATAACATGATGATAAATCAGCTTTCACGTCGCTCGTTAGTAAGAAATTTCATATTTATGGAATATTTCTAAATTTTAAAGATATTTTAATAAGCTGATATATGCATACCAATGTTTTTAATTTAAAAAAGAAAATGGAAAATTTTCTGCCTGAAAATATATTTTCGGCATAAAATAAGGGTAGCCTTTAAAAATTATTAAGGAACTACAGTAAAATACATTTAACACAAAAACGCTTAAAACGAAATATCGATTAACACGAAATAATGCAATGGTCCCAACAAACTACAATGCACTTTCATGCTTTTTTTTTTCTCGTAACATGAAATGAAAATTGCTTAACACAAAGGAGAAGGAGGATATTGAAATTGAGGCAACACTTAAAAGAAAAGTTTGAGAAAATTTTTGTATTATCGGACTGTCCTACTGTATCATCGAAAGAATTTATTACAGCAGATAGTAAAAATGTGTGTACAGTCCCAATTAGGGCAGAAAAAGACACTTTTGAGTTTGTTTAATGCTCAAAAAATATCATTGATGCATATTCCAATGATGAAAATGAAATGAATAATGCAGTTCCTCTGTTCCCACATCATCAGAAATAAGGAACGGCATGAAAAGAATGCGCAGTTATTTTGACACACATTCCAATGGTGAAATAAATAACAAAATGGACGATATCGAACAATTTGTTGACAGTTTAATGCTAAAAAAATTAGTACAAAGAAAAATATCAGATTATTTATCAAAAATTCAATAAATAATTTGTTTTACTAAAAACTTGAAAATTTTGCACTAAATTTCATTAAATTCCTGTGAATGTTTTTGTTTTATCAATTTTTACTAAATATATGCATATATATAGCTATGTAAATAAAATGTACTTTGATAAACTTAATTTTGTTGAATATATGGGTTTTTTTTTCCCAATATCCTTTAACACGAAAAAATATTGCAGTCCCCTCAGTTTCGTGTTAAATGATTTTCACTGTAATTCTTTTAATGAAACATTTCAGTATAACATACAAATAAAAAATTTCTAAATGTTTGAATCTCTCCCTTTTATTTTTTTCCAAGCTGAAAGAAAACATGATTTCATGTAACCTGTGAATTGCTTTAATTATAAAAAAAATACCTTTTTAACAATGGTGAAGAAGTTTTACAAAAAAGAAAGGGGGAAAAAAACTAACCTACGATCAGGAACTTTGAATTCTTTCCTTAATTCTTCTGCATGTTTGAATTCTCTGTGAATAAGAAGTTGTTTCATAGTCTGATGCAATGACAGATTTTTGTAGCTTTCACGAAATTTTTCTTCATATGTATTTTGATACTTCATCAGTTTCAGTTGTTCTTCTGTAATCTATTAACAAATAGTTAATGTTAGGTAATAAATGAGATTAGTGGCTAAATCATAATTAAATACAAATTCATATCTTTATGCAATATCATTTTGGAAAATATTTTTCATAAATTTCACATAAAATAAAACTTAAATTTAGAAATCAATAGTAAAAAAATTAATAATCAAAACAGAATTAAAAATTGCATAGTTATAAAATGTTTTGTAAATAAACAGTTCTTTAAAATTTAAAAAAAAATTTAATGTCTTTACAAAAATCTTACACTATTAAAATTCGAAGGTAAACAAACTTATCTATCTATCTATCTATGTATGTGCGTCTATCTTCTCACGAACAGCACCACGCAGAAAGTCGCGGAAGGTACCAAAAGATCGGGAATTTTCCGGGGAAGCCGTATTGCCCATTTATATTCCGATATTGTAATTAGTTAAAAAGATATTAATTAAAAACCTTAAAACGCCTAATTGGTTTACTCCTGCCGGTTGTTTACTTGGCGAAACTTCCCTTCCGTTTCCGCCGAGCGGTAATCTTACGTTTTCCACCATATTAAAATTGTCATCTAATTTTCGGTGTCGAAATTAGACAAAAAATAATTACAGAATCGGAAAGATCATTTATTTCGCCACGACACGGTATAATTTTTTTTGTAAAATAACGATATTTTCTATTTTTTTCGAATTTTTTAAAATAGCGTTAAAACTGATGCGTTTTTATGAAAATTATTTCTAAATCGTTGGGTATGAATTACTTTTCGTGTTATTAAATCGATATTCTACACTAATTAACTTCAAGCCTTTCTCTTTTAGATCCATTCATTTAAAAAATAAAATTCCCAAAACTCTTTTTTTAAAGAATTTTTAAAAAGTAGTCTTAATTTTTACTTCACATTGAATAACTTCGTCATTTATGAAGATAATCTCACAAAACCTTTTTTCCGTGTGTACAGTAATATTATCCGTAACATATACGAATATTGAAAAAATTGCTTCAAAATTACGGATTTAAAAAAAAAATTGTGATTTTCGTAAACTTATGTTTTTCTGAGAAATAAATTAAAAAGTAGTAATTTGTACATTTTTTATTTCAAAGTACGTTATTTTTGCAAATAGTTGGTGATGTTTGAGAGCATTAACGTAAAAATTATGCCCTTAAAATGAAGGTAATGATTTTTAAAATAATTTAAAATACGCGATTTTACATTTAGCCAAACATTGGCGTCGAAAATTAGCTTTGCGCCAAAGACATTTGACATGTTTGGCCTTCGACCGCATCTAACTCAAGGGTTACACTAAAAAAATTCTGCCTTAAACAGGGGGAAATCAGTAACTTTGGCGAGTAAAAAAAAAATGCGATTGAAAAAAATTTTTTTCGTCATCCGACGTTTTCGACCATCTTAAAATTGTCATCGAATTATCCGTGTTGAAATCAGACAAAAAATAATTACAGAATCGGAAAGATCATTTATTTCGCCACGACACGGTATACAAAAAATAATTACAGAATCGGAAAGATCATTTATTTCGCCATGACACGGTATAATGTTTTTTGTAAAATAACGATATTTTCGATTTTTTTCGAATTTTTTAAAATAGTGTTAAAACTGATGCGTTTTTATGAAAATTATTTCTAAATCGTTGGGTATGAATTACTTTTCGTGTTATTAAATCGATATTCTACACTAATTAACTTCAAGCCTTTTTCTTTTAGATCCATTCATTTAAAAAATAAAATTCCCCAAACTTTTTTTTTAAAGAATTTTTAAAAGGTAGTCTTAATTTTTACTTCACATTGAATAACTTCGTCATTTATGAAGATAATCTCACAAAACCTTTTTTCCGTGTGTACAGTAATATTATCCGTAACATATACGAAGATTGAAAAAATTGCTTCAAAATTACGGATTTTAAAGGGAAATCAGTAACTTTGGCGAGTAAAAAAAAAAAAAAATTCGAGTGAAAAAATTACTTTTTTTTCCTCCCATTCAT
The DNA here is from genome assembly GCA_019973975.1 of Trichonephila clavata. Taxonomy (NCBI): domain Eukaryota; kingdom Metazoa; phylum Arthropoda; class Arachnida; order Araneae; family Nephilidae; genus Trichonephila; species Trichonephila clavata. The sequence goes on from BMAO01024092.1 coordinate 46,814, forward strand.
TATTATTGCCTATTTTCATTTCTTGCTACGGGTCCCAGTAGCACAGTCGGTAGCGCTTCTCTCATTTACACCGTAAAACAGATCGTGTCTTTGCGAGTTCGAATCGTGGATGATCTCTTTTTTTTCATTTCTGCTAATTTTTCCCACGTAAATTAATTTTACTGATAAATAATTATTTTAACATGATCCTCTGTTATTTTAATGTACTTTTCATTTTTTTTTGCCTTTAGAAAGGTTTTTTTCTGATTTTTAATCATTCAAAGTAATTTCTATCTTTTTCAACAATTCGATTTTGTTCATTTATGCTTATTTTTCCCACCTGTAAATTAATTCTCTCTTCTTCAATGATTGAATTCACTTGCTGCATCCCCACTGATCTGAAATTTACTTCATTTTCAGTGCTGCCATTATGTAAGCAAATGGTATGTCACAATTAATTGCTAAATGAGCATTTTTAATCAATTTTATTAAAAATAATTAATAAGTTAGTTTTGTATAATATAATTTTTTTCGCAGATACGTGTTTAAATAATTTTAACACAGAGTGGAATGAAAAACTATAAAATTAAAATTAAAAAAATTAAATGTTTTTAACAAATAGTATTTTTTTCTTTTTGAATGTTTTTTTCAGTGAATGTTAGCATATAACTAGGTTTTCCCCCAAAAGTGGATTTTTAACACTTATATATATGTTTAATCAAACATCCAAACGTTTCAAGAGCTATCTGTAGAATTTTTTTTATTAGTATTTATTGATAATGGATTTAAATTAATATATTTTTTAAAATTAAAATGCATTCAATGCATTTCTGAGATTCATTTAAAATATTTATCAGTATCGAAATTTTTGTTCTCTTTCATAAAACTTATAGTTTACTTTAAAATAATGCGTAATTGCATGAAACTTTTTTCCCCGTGTCGAATATTTCAAAAAATTCTCACAATTTTACTTCAAAAATTAAAATAGTAGTGAAATTTTGTAATTTGAAAAATTTATACTTCCTGTCTTTTTTTCAGCACACAACTATTTTTAAAAAGGCTACAGTTTCGTTTCCGGGAAAAAACTATTTTTCTTTAAAGAATTTTATAGAAAAAAAACTTTTTTTTTTTACAAAACAATGCTGTTTTGCATATTTTATGATTTTTTCTCATATGAATCAATATCGTTGCGCTTATATAAAAATGATTTTTAAAACTTTCTGAATCAGTGATTTAAAAAATAAAAAGCCGAAAACTTATTTGAACGAATTTTAATAAAACACTCAAAATACTTAAATCAATCATTTAATAAATTCTTCATTCGTAAAGATAATTGCATGCAACTATTTTTCCGTGTGTCGAACATTTCAAAAAATCCTCACAATTTTACTTCAAGATTTAAAATAGTAGTGAAATTTTGTTATTTTAAAAATTTCTACTTCTCTGTCTTTTTTCAACATACAACTATTTTTAAAAAAGCTACATTTCGTTTCCGGGGCCTAAAAAATTGCAACGAAAGAATTGAAATGTGAGGGATTTTTAAAAAGTCGCACTGTTCACCTACTCCAGAGTTTTTTGGCGACGGACTTCGAAATTTTCAATTTAAAACTTTTAGAATCAGTGATTTTAAAAAAAAGCCAAAAACTTTTTGGAACAAATTTTAATAAAACACTCAAAATACTTAAATCAATCATTTAATAATTTCTTCTTTTATAAAGGTAATTGCATGAAACCTTTTTCCCCGTGTCGAATATTTCAAAAAATTCTCACAATTTTACTTCAAAAATTAAAATAGTAGTGAAATTTTGTAATTTGAAAAATTTATACTTCCTGTCTTTTTTTCAGCACACAACTATTTTTAAAAAGGCTACAGTTTCGTTTCCGGGAAAAAACTATTTTTCTTTAAAGAATTTTATAGAAAAAAAACTTTTTTTTTTTACAAAACAATGCTGTTTTGCATATTTTATGATTTTTTCTCTTCCCGTGTGTCGATTTCGCTTAAAAATTACGGATTTTAAAGATTTCTTTTTGTGATTTTCATAAAATAAAGTTTTTGCGAGAAATAATACAAGCATTATTTTTGTAACCTTTTTTCTTTAAAAATTATTGTTGTTTCCAATCAATTGTGAAAACTTGGAATTTTCAATTAAAAATTGAGCCCTCAAAAATAATGAAAGCTTTAAAGACATTCTAAAGGCTTTGCGCATGCGCTAGAATCATTATTATTTTTTTTTCTCCCTCTGTTTAACGCTCAGTGGCCAAGGTCAAACTTGCTGTTCTTGGCAAAAGTGAATGAGTGGAATAAAAAATACTGTAACAAAAATATAATTCTGAAACATATATTAGTCTCACACACAGTATTATTTTCTTTTTGAATGATTTTGTGCAGTGAATGTAAATAAATTTCCAGGCTTTTTCATTCTTATATATTTTTAATCTAACATTCAAAAACAACGAAATGAAAAAATGAATAGTCCTTTCGATAATTAACGGTGAGAATTTTTGTATTTATTTTTTTTAGAAAATGGATTTAAAATAATAGATATTTTACGAAACTAATGCAATATTTAATTTTTTTTATTATTATTTATAGATAATGGAATTAAATTAATATATTTTTTTAAAATAAAAGGAATGTTTCTATTATTTCCTTATTAAATTAATTATTTGTTAATAAAAAGTATATCGCCTATTGTTTTGGATAAAAATACGTTCTAGAGACCTTTTTAAGCTAACTGTAAGTAGCGATTGATTGATTAATGAAAACCTGAAAATTATTTAATTATTTTAGATTCCTAGAAATTATCTATTATTAAAAAATGATGACTTTTTTTTACTCAAGCATCAAAATAGTTTTCTTTTTATTGTTTAAATTTATTATTTTTTTACTAAAGCAATATTGTTTTTGATATGTCATGAATAGAAACTTGAAGATAAATCTTATATCTGAGGGGAGAGTCAGGGGGAAAATAGTTCTACACTCAAAAAAGCCACTGTAACACCGTGCTGTAGAAAGAGAACTGAAACCTGTCTGACATTAATAAGATCTGGAAGATATATTTTTTTTTAAAAAAAAAGGGAATTGTAGTGACGTTAATATAAAGGAATCACACATATACCAGGAACTTTGATAAAGGAAGGTGAATTTCCATGGCAGTATGTTATGCATTCGAAACAAATTTTAATAAAACGCTCAAAATACTTAAAACAATCATTTAATAATTTCTTCTTTTATAAAGATAATTGCATGACACATTTTTCCCGTGTGTCGAATATTTCAAAAAATCCTCACAATTTTACTTCAATATTTAAAATAGTAGTGAAATTTTGAAATTTGAAAAATTTCTACTTTTTTGTCTTTTTTCATAATACAACTAGATTTAAAAAGGCTACATTTCACCCTGTTTGCCTATTCGAGAATTTTGGTGACGGACCTCGAAATTTTCAACTATTCTCAAGTGACGAGGACGACACCTGAGCTTTCACCCATCTTTAATAATTACCACACCACACCAACGCAAGAACAAATTTCGAAAAAGGGAGTTTTTATGACATAGTTAAAGAAATCACTCAGATCGCGCACACACACACACAAGTGCTATCGGCCTGAGGGAAACACGAAATTTCCATGGGGATGAAGTTATTCACTCGGTAAAACGAAAGAATTGGAAAGTGAGTGGGTGATTTTTAAATTCGCACTGTTTGCCTATTCGAGGGTATTGGGTGACAGACCTTGAAATTTTCAACCATGCTCAAGTGACGAGGACGACACATGAGCTTTCACCCGTCTTTAATAATTACCACACCACACCAACGCAAGAACACATTTCGAAAAAGGGAGTTTTTATGACATTGTTAAAGAAATCACTCACATCGCACGCACACACACAAGTGCTATCGGCCTGAGGGAAACACGAAATTTCCATGAGGGTGAAGTTATTCACTCGGTAAAAGCCCGTGCAACGCCGGGCTAAGCGGAGAGGAAAGAAACAAAGAAATCAAAGTAATTTCGGAAAATAATATTGGAAGTGCTGAATTTGTGAAGATTGAGTGAATATTAACGTCCCACTGTTCAGCTACACGAGGCCTTTTGGGGACGGTCCACGTAATTTTGAACCATGGTCAAGTGACGCGGACGACACCTGAGCTGGCACCCCCTCTCCTAACTACCACACCACACCAACGGGAGGACGTTTGAGCTCTCGACAGATTTTACGTGCATCGCTCCCCTACACTGCAGGTCTTCAGTGGTATTAGGATCGAGAATTTGTGAAGAGAAGGGAAAATGTTAAGCAACAAAGCCATGACACGCACTCACGGGACATGCACTCACATCGTACGCGTGAAACCCCACAAAAGTGTTGGCGTTAGAATAAAAGGAGGAAATTAACATGGGGATTAAGTTATACCCTCGGTATAAGCCCGTGCAACGCCGGGCCATGA